>JANAVB010023996.1:13782099-13870146 GCA_029216955.1 Iris pallida
TCTTATGGACAAGCCACATGATAGATATACGGATTCAAAGAACACACAAGCTAGTCTTGATGCAAGAGCGATCAATGCACTATTCTGTGCTATTTATAAGACTGAGTTCAATAGAGTATCTATATGTGTCACTTCGCATGAGATTTGGAAACTTCTTGAGGTAACTCATAAAGGAACTTCACAAGTAAAAGAATCGAAGATCAAAAGACTAACACAAGAGTATGAGGCTTTCAAGATGAAGTCAAATGAAACAATTACACAAATGTTCACAAGTTTTCTAGATATAACTAATCCTTTTTCTTATCTTGGAAAGATTACAATAACCATGAAAAGTTCAGGAAGGTGCTCAGAGGATTGACCAAGAGTTGGAATTCGAAGGCTACAACAATCATTGAAGGAAATGATCTCACCACAATCTCACTAGAGACGCTGATGGGTAAACTCATGACTCATGAGCTTGACCTACAAGACTTTGAAGAGGCATCCCCAAAAGAAAAATCTATCTCCTTCAAAGTACAAGCTAAAAGATTTTCCAGTGAAGAGACTGACAATGAAGTCAAATGGTGATGAACAAGCTCTACTGGTCAAAAACTTTAGGAAGTTCTTGAGGTTTGAGAAATCAAACCGAATGAAGAAAGATGACCAAGAAAGCAATCAAGAAGAAACTATATGCTATGGATGTAAAAGACCAGGCATATAAAGAAGGACCACATAATAGCTAAGAGAGAGTAGTTGATATGATCGATCAAGCAAAAAATCACAACTAGTCAAAAGTATGCAAATACTAGTATTTGCCATGAAAGTGAGGCTAGTGAATCAGAAGAAGAGGAAAGACACAACAGCTCTACAAATGTTTGCTTAATGGCATTTGATCAGGTATCAGATAATCCTCTATATGATAATTTTACTTTTGATGAACTCTCTGATGCTTTTAGCGACTTACTTGATGAACACAAAAGTGTGTTAGACAAGTATAAGCAATCTTAAAAATAGATAAAAGCATAAACAGCCGAAGTGGCTACACTGCCTAACTTATTGTAAGAAATAAATAAGACATCTACCACAGATAACACGAAAGAATTGGCTAATATCAAGCTAATTCTTCATAAAGCTCAATGTATGGTTGATCAGAGAGAGAAAAGGACTATGGAAATGTGCTTCATCTATATAATTTTAAAAAGAGATTAAAAATCAATACTGAACAAAGGCTGAAAGACATGACTGAAAAACAAGTACCAGCTTATTCAATTCTCTAAAAAGGTAGAGATAAAATTAGACAAATTGGTTGCTCCTATTACAGTGCCTAAGATATATCCTACTACACAGTACATACCAAATAGTACATAATCAAAGAAAAACATAAGCAACATATTTTACACAATTATGCTTTCACTTACAAGTATCCACATAAGACACAAAACACTCATATCTACACTAAGTCAAAGGACACTCACTCTAGAATTATCTGCACATACTGTCGTTAACATGGGCGTATATCCCAGTATTATTGAATTAGAAAGTTAGTAAACATGAATAAATTCACATGGATACGCAAAGTTAACAATGCTGGACCCTCAAATAAATAGGTACCAAAGGTCACAACTACTTGTTTTAGGTAGGCCAACCCTCTAACGCTAGAAGCAAATGGATCCTCGATAGTGGATATTCGCGACACGTGACAGATGACGCATCTTTATTCGCGACGGTATCGAAAAAGAGAAGGATATGTCTCATTCAAAAATAATTTAAGTGGTAATATTATAGGTAATAGTTGTTGGTATGCCCCCCTATCCAGAAATAAAAGACGTTTGCCTTGTAACATAATTAAAACATAACCTGTTAAGCATCAGTCATCTTGTTGACAATAGTTATGGTATTAATTGTGTTAAAGACAAATGTTATATGTATAATATGTCCACTGGTAATCCAGTTTATAAAGGAATCAGGGAGGACAATATTTATGTTTTTTTTAGAAAGTACTAACAGTGCAGGTAAGTGTGCAGTAGTTAACCAAGATGAAAGTTGGTTATGGCATATGAGACCAGAACATGTGAAAACAGATACCATTTCAAGACTATCAACGAAGTAATTGGTAAAAGGACTACAAGAAATATCATTCACAAGAGACATGGTATGTGACTGTAAGAAAAACAAAGCAGCTAGATCCTCATTTAAATCCATCAACGCTGTAAGTACTTCTAAACCTTTGCAGCTGATACATATGGATCTGTTTGGACCTAGTAAAGTTGTCAGCCTTGGCAGTAAGCCCTATGCTTTTGTAGTTGTTGATGATTTTTATCGATATATATGATTTTTTATCAAACAAAAGCGATACAATTTTTGAATTTGAGATTTTTTTGCAAAAAGGTTCAAAACGAAAAAGGTTTCATGATTACTCGTATCCGAAGTGATCATGGAGGCGAATTAGTAAATTTTGATTTCAAAAGGCTTTGTGATGCAAATGGTTTTTCTCATGACTTTTCTTGTCCTAGAACTTCCCAACAGAATGGTGTTGTGGAGCGGAAGAATATAACTCTAAGCGATATGGCTAGAGTCATGCTAAATCAGCATAATCTTTCGAAATACTTTTGGACTAAAGCTGTAAGTACAGCTTGACATATTTTGAATAGGGTGCTGATTCGACCTATATCGAAGTAGACACCTTATGAATTATGGTTTAATCTCATTCCAAACATTTCTTATTTCAAAGTTTTTGGATATTGCTTTTATCCTGAACACTAAGGATAACTTGGATAATTTCTATGGCAGACGAAGGAATATTCTTTGGTTATGCTGCCAAGAGTAAGGGATATAGAGTCCTAAATAAGAAATCTATGATTGTTGAAGAATCCATTAACGTTTTATTTGATGAGCTAAACAGTCATATAGCAAATAACAGAGATGATGAAGGCGCAAGAAAAACACCCAAGGTAACTGAAGATGTTGCTGTTGACAAAGACGATCTAGAGAGTCTACCAATGAAGATAAAGTTATGCTAGACCATCCAGAAACTCTTGTCATAGGTGATGTATCAAAGAGAGTAAGTACATATTCTTCTACTAGAAATATAACTGCTAATGTTATATTTATTTCTCAAATAGAACCTAAATCAGTAGCAGATGCATTTTTAGATAAATTTTAGATTTATGCTATGCAAGAGGAACTTAACCAGTTCAAGAGAAACCAAATTTAGGAACTTGTTCCTAAACCTATTGGTCAATCTATAATTGGTACCAAATGGGTGTTTTAAATAAACTTAGTGATGATGGACAAATTCTACGTAACAAAGCTCGTCTAGTGGCTCAAGGTTATAATCAAGAAGAATGAATTGATTATGACGAGACTTATGCTCCTATTTCTAGACTAGAATCTATTCGCATGATTTGTGCATTTACATGTTTTCACGATTTCAAACTTTTTCAAATAGACATGAAAAATGTATTTTTGATTGGTTTTATAAAATAAGAAGTTTTTGTAAAACAACTCCCTAGTTTTGAAGATTTTAAATTTCTCGATCACGTTTTGAAGTTATGTAAGCCACTCTATGGACTCAAACAAGCCCCTCGAGCTAGGTATGGTCGCCTAAGTTCCTTCCTACTTGAAAATATTTTTTTAAAGGAATAGTTGATACAACTCTGTTTATCAAGTCTTCAAATGATGACATTCTGTTACTGTAAATTTTTATGTGGACGATATTATATTTGGTTCTACTAATGAACATTTGTCAAGAATTTGCTAAGTATATTCAGAGTGAGTTTGAGATGAGTATGATGGGAGAGCTAAACTACTTCCTCGGATTACAAATCAAACAAAGCACTCAGGAAACCTTCATCAATCAAGCTAATTATATGAAGGATTTACTGAAAAGGCTTGACTTCGACAACGCAAAGCCTACCGAGACTCCTATGGCTACATCAACCAAACTTGATCTTGATGAAAGTGACAAACTAGTCTACAGCGTAAGTAACGAGGTATGATTGATAGTTTATTATATTTGACTGCTAGTCGACGTGATATTATATTTAGCGTTTGTATATGTACAAGTTATCAAGCTAACCCTAAGGAATCACACCTATGCATAGTTAAGCGTATCTTTCGATACCTTAAGGGTACTTTACCTGTCGTCTTATGGTATCCCAAAAAACATCATTTGACCTGATTGGGTTTTCTGATACTGATTTTGCTGGATGCAAAGTAGACCATAAAAGTACCGACAGTACATGTCATTTCCTTGGTAAATATTGAGTTTTTGGTTTAGCAAGAAACAAAATTATGTTGCATTATCGACGACTGAAGCCGAGTATATCTCTACAGGTCATTATTTTGCACAAATTTTATGGATAAAGCAAACCTTAAAAGACTACAATCTCCACTATACAAAGATTCCTATTTATTGTGACAACACTAACACAAAAATTTGACTACGAACCCTGTACGTCACTCACGCACTAAACACATTGGAATACGTCATCACTTCTTACGTGATCACCATCAACACGGGGATGTTTGTTTAAAATTTATTGACACAAATCATCAGTTAGCAGATATTTTCACCAAACCATTGGCCGAAGACTGATTCAACTTTATTTGTCGCGAGTTAGGTATTCTTGAATTTTCGAAAAATAATACTTTATGTTTAGAAAATTGCATAGACTATATTCAAATAATTTTTTATGTCAGAGTTATTTTGGGTATAAGCCGAAAGGGTCCTTCTGTCATGTAGGTGTAAATAGCATGAAGCGATACGGTGTACTAGTTCTCGGACTACCGCTAGCCGGGATCCAGCCTCTACAGCTAATCCAAAGTGAAAAAGACTTAATTAACAAATGAATATTAGCTCTAATGCAAATTTGTATTCATAGATCAAAAAATGTTTTCAAAAATACAAGTGTACCGAACTCGGGCCGAGTTTGGTTACCCCCTAACATAACCGATTTATCAGCTGCTGTTGTCACGACCCGCACCAGAAGTAAGGGCATGAGTACATGACAGCGTCCCAGCCTACGCCACAGAAATGGCGTAGAACGCTGTCTAGGTCTACTATCTAACAACAATTATAATATCAAAACCTATCGAGAACGGTCAACTCCGAATGTTGGACAAGCAATGACAGTATAATATACTCAATCACAAACTCTAAGAAATATAGTTGATACTGAAAGATAAAGACAACAAGATATGAAATATCATCCAGAAGATCCAACACAGATAATACAAGTCTAGAGTCAACAATCTCTAATACAAATATTAAATTAATAACAAGCCAAAATGTAATCTGGAGACAAAGTCCAGTACCACAAACCAGCTAAGCTACTCTAAAGCCCCATCGGCTGGAGCTAACCCTTGCTGAACTAGGGTCTCCAAGTCTAGGCCAACTATGTCATGAGGACCGTAGTAGGTAGGACACTCGTCCTCGCCATAATCTATAAAATTTTGTCAACATATCCAGTCAGGATGGAAGGAGCACAAATCTCAAATGACAGTTCTAGTTAGACGATATTAAAATTGTAGCAGTAAATAGAGAGAATATATAAGGTAAAATAATGTGTACATGAATCATGGTAAGGCATATCAAGACTGTAACTGAATGTAAGAACAAGAAAACAATATATATCATGTACAAAAATTTGGAACTATATCTATGTGAGTTTAGTATTAGTTTCAACATGTGATCGGCTTGGGTTGCACCGGAGAAAAAGGGCCTGGCTAGTCATACATGAAGTGTATGGCTAACACCCTCAGGAAACAGAATCACATGAGAAAAAATGATCACATATCTACGCTAAGTAGCCCCATCCCCGACCACAAAGTGGATCCAGTAATGACATATCATGGCACATGATTCTCCGAGAAGGTAGCGAGCCTTCACAGAATCATGTCTATACAATGCACAGGAAAAACTTGTATATGGTATACCAAGGAATACAAGGAATAACGTCTCATGACGGGATCCAGACAAATACCAATTCGTGTGAACAATGTGACAAGAGAACAGAGATATCTACTCTAAATACAAGAAACATAGACGATATCATAAAATAAAAATACTATTAGAGAATACACTCGCCTGACATCCGATGTAAATATGTAACTGTGTAATCTGGCTCAGAATGAAGTCACAGACCTAAATACGAGATATACATGAGTTTAATTAAGGTTTAACAGTGTATGGCATAATTTCTAGTATATGTTATGCAATCTAGGTCAAACTCAGTCATACTAAGTCACACCAAGCCAAACTAAGTCACACTAGGTCAATTTAAGTCAATCTAAGCCAAACAAGGTCAATCTAAGTCAATCTAGATTATACAAAGTCAATCTAAGTCATACTAGGCCTAACAAAGTTAAACTAGGTCAATACAAGTCAATACAAGTCAAACAAAGTCAAATTGGTCGATTTAAGTCAAAGGTTGACTTATAGTTGACTTTTGGTCAACCGGTCAACCCTAGTCAACTCATAGTCCACTCTAGGTCAAACTAGGTCAATTGTTGACTCATAGTTGACTTTTGGTCAACTGGTCAACTCTGGTCAAGTTTTGGTCAATTTTAGGCTAAAGTTGACTTTTGGTTGACTTTTAGTCAAAACGGTCAACCATGGTCAAATGGGGTCAACCCTAAGTCACTTACCCTATTTCAAACCATTACCAACCAAGCTATCCTAATTCTAACCATATCTTAAACATATTATCTCATATCTTAGTTCTAAGGTATTAGCTTAACTCTATCCCATTACCTTACCAAGGTAAACTTATTACCTTAGCTCTAACCGATACCCTTGTCTACTTTACCCTCACTCTATGTCACGACCTGCCCGCTTTTCTGGATACGAGACGTGTCCAAGCTAGCCTACGCTGTGGTATCGACGGTAGAACGCTGTCAAGCCCGCAAGAAATAAATGCTCAAAAATAATAATTGCTGTTCATTCACATTTCTAAATTTATTACAATATTTATAATTAAGGAAAATACAAGATTTTATAATAAATGAAATTGTTACAACTGCTATCTATTTCTAAGTTGACCTCAGCATACCCAAGCCTTCCCAGTGTTAAGAGTGATCGCGGCTAAACCTGAAAAAATATTGGTTTCCAGTCAAGAATGGAACAAGTACACAAACCGACGACAATGCGAAAATACAATAGAATTTACAAGACATGAAAATAACATATGAGATATCAAAACTGGAAGATAACTGATGACATAGCACGATAGAGAAGAAAATAAGAAAAAACTAATAAAAGACATCTATCTAGGTGGTGTGAAATATCCTTTTCGATATATGAACGGCTAGGAGGTAAATAAGGCTCACTGCACGTGTGTGCAGATGCTAGCATTCACGAAAGACACGGGGATAGTTCTGGGTAGTCCACATGTCTACTAAGATATTTCCCTCCCGACTACTCCTTGTGACGAGCGTGTCAACAAGCAGCAAGATATATGTATAGACATGAAATAAAAAGACTACTACGAATCGGAAAGCAATCAGAAAGTGCACTTTGAGGTCCTTAGCTGGAGAAACCAATAATACTATACCACTCAATGAGCCACAATCAGTCAACACATGCAGAAGTCTCCAGATACTGAAATAAATATTACCAACGTTCTCAAAATAGTCAAATTAGCTAGGATTGCCTGTCCTTAAGTCCAATTCTAGACACAGGAGCAAAATGGTAATTTCGGGCAAAAACGATGTCCGCCGTTGGACCCGCTTTGCACCAAAAAGCGTGCCAGAGTCAACGATCTCTAAATTCATCAAACTACATGTCAACAGGTCCATTTTTTCGATACGAACCCAACCGTATGTCCAAAGTTGGATTCTGGCAGGCCATGCACAAAATCGCCCGTTGAGTGGGACCGTGGGGCCCGCAAAACGACGTACGATTCAACTGTCTCAGAATTGGACCAGACTTGCAATACAGGACCAAAAAATGATACGGTCCTGCTGGCGTAAGTTTTGTCTCGATCTGACAAGCGTACACAAAGTTATGACTAAATTTGCATTGTACGGATACGGGACGATTCCGACGGATACGCATTAAATTCGTCGTGCACACGCGACCAATTTGAATTCCGTCAAAGCCCACAAGACCACGAAGCTGTTACGCACCTTTTGATGCTTTCGGTTCATGACCACATCGCCCGGAATGGCGGGACGCACGTCGTGTGGATGAGTTTTTCAAGTTTTCTACTTTTGAAAACAGGTTTTTCCGAATTTTCAAGAATGGTTTAAACTGTACATGGTTTATGAAATTTAGAACTACGAAATAGTTTCTGATCCCCTATATATTTCTAAAAATGTGTTCATTTAGAATTTCTCATATGACATTAGATCGATCGAAAACGACCTCCAAACATGGATGATTGCACTGCTATATGCTCTGTTTTTGAACGGATTTTCACCCGACTTTGAGTCGATTTCATGGGTAGGTTGGGACACTATCCTCAAATCCTCTTGATGGGATCTCGAGAGGGTTATATAGGCTCTCCGGACTAATTTACTAAACGCAAAACGATGAACTACAGGAGAAGAATTTTACTTACAAAGTTGGGCTCATCGAGTCGGGATTACTGTCACGCTCCTGTACCGTCCGCGCGGGGTGCGGCCTGGACGGCCTTCGACGGTGCGTGCGGTGGCGGGTGACCGCCCAGGGGTCGGGATAGGCTGGGGCGGCTCTGGGCTGAGATGGGGTGCGACGACGATTAGGGTTTTCTCGTTCTAGTCTCCCTACGTTCGATTCTTTTATACTACTGAATACTCGAAACTGAGCCGGATGGGGATGGGTCCTCGGGTTCGCACAAGGGAGGGGGTGTCCAGCTCGGGTTTGGTCCAGTTGTTGGGTTGCTATTGCTTTTCTTTCTTTCTTCTTTCTATTTCTTTTGCATTGAAATTAACTAAGTATTATATATATATATATATTATATATATATATATATTATATATATATATATATATATACATACAATTATATATATACACATATTTAGTTATATATACCATTATATGTATACACATATTATTTATATTTATACACCTACATACCCTTTATTTATATGCATAGTTTTATCTCTCATATATAACAATATATACGCACATATGTATTTTTTATATACAACCACATATATGTGTATATATATATATATATATATATATATATATATATATATATATATATATATATATATATATATTATATATAATTAATATATACACATATATTTATATATTCCTGTATATATGTATACACCTTAATAAATCATGATATATACATGCCTATTTAATCTATGTATATATATATATATATATATATATATATATATATATTATATATAATATTATATGGGTGTGCCTTTCATCTGTATATTATAAATGACTATAGAAATATTCATATACACATCTACAGTGGATATATACAATACTTGTATAATATTTTATTGGACCATTAAAAAGAACCAATAAGAATAAAATAATATTTTATGTAATAACCTCAATAATAAAATAACAATAATAACGAAATCCAATAACCAATAATGGTGTATATACCATCATGCACAGTCTAAAAATCCCCATTTAAGTAAAATAAAAATAAAATAATAAAATATTTTAAAATTTCTGGGAAGGGAGCTACAAATCTACCCACCTTAAAAATAATTTCGTTCTCGAAATTCTAATTCATAACTATTCTAAAATTATAAATCCACTATTTCTTTAATCTTCTCAAATTTAATTCCTCAAAATAGTTGTATTCTCCTTCTAGCCATTTTGTAACTATGAAACTCCGAGGACTTCTACCCACCTTTGGTCACACTACCCCTTCAAACACCTGACCCTAAAACTTGATAATCTTCCAACTAGTTGCTAAAATTTCTATCATTAGATATCTACTGCATATGGCTTATATAATCCTCTCCATCTATCAAACAACCCCAAGATCTAACAAGCAACAAATTTACACAAGTAGCTAAAAAATATTGATAAATTCTAATAAGCATGACCACACGTCGCTCTACAATAGGAAGGACAGGAAGATAAGGACAAATAATCGAGAGCGTATATGAAGCTCCCAAAGAAGTAGAGGGTATCCAATGATACAGATAGGAATAAAGTCTATGCACCACTGACTTATTTGCTAGATTGGGCTACTCTAGTCTAGTCACTTGTTAAATCGAAGAACTCTTCGTTTCTTAGAGGGCTTGCAATCCATGCATTACATAAATTTCGTTCTCAAAATTTTATCTGAACAAGGTTTCATAACGAAACGAAATTTGAGAAATCAAGATTGTGACCTTTTCTGTGCTTTATTTAAACATACGAGCAAGGGATGTAAATGCAATCCAAGATCATATCGCGACTTCCAAGTAAATGGAATAATGGTTACGAATGACACCATATTCTAAGAGGTGAAGACTTCATAGTAGGTATAGGGACCTATTTCAAACAGTTCGGTTTATAGTCTAAAGATAGTGGTATGCATGGGTTATAGTTGGTCCTTTTAACCTGAAAGTCGTAGCACAAAAATAGAGTACAAGGGGACAGGTTTGAGTGGGACATGATATACCTAGATGAAGATGGACTCATCTAGATTTTTCATGTGAAATTTGTTGGAAGGTAATAGCTGGTCTCATGCTCCGAATATTAATGGCACGGCCGGGGACCCAAAATGATCTAAATGGAAAGTGGGAGTCCATGGGGCACCAATTTTCGTCCTAATGGAAATTATTCTAATCAGTCGGTAATCCTCGTATATTCCAAGTAGGCTTACAGTCTAACCACCTTAGAAGCTAGGACAGGGTTTTTAGGAATAATGAGGTTAGAATGGATTTCAAGGTTTGGATATCGTACCTCGACTCTGGTTAGTAAAGAATAAGGCACGGCGTAGGGTTACGGTAGATATAAGTCAGGTCAAGGATTGTTCCTCCGTAGATAGAAAACGAGCGCGTGTGCAATGACACATGGTCGATAAAATAGAACAATCTACTTGTCTAGTATACAAGAGTTATCGGCAGGGTAACCACTCTAAGGCACATCATATGGAGATTGCTAACCGCTGAGTCACAAATTTCTATTTGTGTCAAAACCTGCTAGACTATTGTCACAAGGGTTCTAGTTGAAGCAAGCTTCAAACAAATGATTAGGGGTTCACAACATTTGGTCTCTGGAGAATAGGTAGTCTCCTAGGTTGGCATTTGGTCAAGGGGAGAGGATCCTAATCATTCTCGGACTCCAATGAATAGAAGATCAAAGTAGTAGGTTTAGTGTCGAAGGAAGGACGAGTAACTTAAGGCAAGGTTCCAGTCACAGGGCTGGCCGATGGTAGCTACACTTGCGTATACAACTATCATAGCCATGGTAATACTCTGTACCTATTAATTACGGGCTTTCGGCTTTCTAATCAGTGAAAGACGAAAACAATAAAGGGTTGAGGAGAGTATTACTGAACACAATTACATGATTCAAAGGCAAATGCATAATTCAAGAGAAATTATCAAAGCAGCAGTCGCGGATGAGAATCTAGAGACATCGATATCTCAATCCACGTAGGGTAATTAATTAAAGAGCGAACCAAATGCATCATGGTTGATCAGACCGTAATACACTAATTCTGATTAGACAATATGTTAACGGGCGTCCCCAATAAACATATGTCTTGAATCAAGCTCGATAAAAGAGTAAGCTTGTAAAAACTAGGCTGTAATAGCAGCATTGGTCAAGAGAGTCAAAATATAAATATGCAAGATTTTTGAAATGAGGCACAATTGGTTCGAGTTTTGAGAGAATCAAAACCTTACCTGGTGTTCTTGCTTATACAGTCTTCCTACGATCTTTCTATCCCTAAGGCCTTGGTCGACTAATGAGTTAGGGAACTCTAAATTCTATATTCTAAGTAAATCCTTGGTTTCGTGATTTAGATATGATATGCTATCAGATACTTTACCTTCTATTGACAAAAGGTCTAAAGAGGTTAACGTAGGTGTAGTTTTAGCAATATTCCATAAACTATAATTCTTCGAAGTGATTTCAATTCTATGGGTTGTGCCTCGCCAGTGCGCTGCTGGCTGCAGTGAACCCACATCTCCACTCTCAGCTAATTGATGACAGTGCACTGCTGTCTAACTATTATTAGTTAACTAATACTCATTTAACTATATCCGTAAAAATTTATGAGCTTCTAGAGATCCAAACAAGTTGACTAAGAATAAAGCGTAGATATTTGTCCTATCAGTCACAACATTTAAATTAAAAGATTTAACATGGAGAAAATAACTAAATACGAAAGAAGCACAAACATTCTAGTATCTATTTCATATGCATTTTACTGGTTGAGGGAAATCTCGAATCAATCTACCTCGAGATTTTATACGAATAAAAGAATCAGTAATTATAAATCAATTCATTACAGCAAAATAGAATTTAAGTAGGCAATTCTAATTTATGACATAAGGTTTATATCTAACAAAGTAATAAAAAAAAATTAAACAATTTATCAAAATTAACGCCATAATTCTAGGCAAGCCTAACATACCAAGCGAATAGTGGATCCTCATTGGATCACATTGTCATATCAAAGTATAGTGTACCTATAGGGATCTAGCAAGCTATCTAAATTTAATAATTCTGAATAGCATGGCCTACCTAACAACCTTAACTACCCAACGGTCAAGTTAAACAAGGGACTCCTAGTCATTCTCTTAAATCATTTCAATCCTAGTTTGTGAATGAGCATTTCCTAGTCGCAGGCTCGCAGTGGTACGCGAATATGGCACCACCACGAGTTCGCACAATTTTGCAAAAACGGACCTGTATGGGCCATCACAAAAATTTGTCACGACCCGCACCCGCTTTTCCGGATACGATGTGTCTAAGCCAGCCTACGCCACGGTATCGGCGGTAGAACGGTGTCAAGCCTGCAAGAAATAAATGCTCAAAAATAATAATTGCTGCTCATTCACATTTCTAAATTTATTACAATATTTATAATTAAGGAAAATACAAGATTTTATAATAAATAAAATTGTTACAACTGCTATCTATTTCTAGGATGACAACAGCATACCCAAGCCTTCCCAGTGTTAAGAGTGATCGCGGCTAAACCTGAAAAAAATGTTGATTTCCAGTCAGGAATGGAACAAGTACACAAACCGACGACAATGCGAAAACACAATAGAATTAACAAGACATGAAATAACATATGAGATATCAAAACTGGAAGATAACTGATGACATAGCACGATAGAGAAGAAAATAAGGAAAAACTAATAAAAGACATCTATCTAGGTGGTGTGAAATATCCTTTTCGACATATGAACGGCTAGGGGGTAAATAAGGCTCACTGCACATGTCGTGTGCAGCTGCTAGCATTCACGAAAGACACGGGGATAGTTCTGGGTAGTCCACATGTCTAGTAAGATATTTCCCCTTCCGACTACTCTGTGTGACGAGCGTGTCAACAAGCAACAAGATATATGTATAGACATGAAATGAAAAGACTACTATGAATTGGAAAACAATCAGAAAGTGCACTTGCCTGAGGTCCTTAGCTGGAGAAACCAATAATACTATACCACTCAATGAGCCAAAATCAGTCAACACATGCAGAAGTCTCCAGATGCTGAAATAAATATTACCAAGGTTCTCAGAATAGTCAAATTAGCTAGGATTTCCTGTCCTTACGTCCAATTCTGGACACAGGGGCAAAATGGTAATTTCGGGCAAAAACGATGTCCGTCGTTGGACCCGCTTTGCACCGAAAAGTGTGCCAGAGTCAACAGTCTCTAAAGTCATCAAACTACATGTCAACAGGTCTATTTTTCCGATACGAATCCAACCGTATGTCCAAAGTTGGATTCTGGCGGGCCATGCACAAAATCGCCCGTTAAGTGGGACCGTGGGGCCCGCAAAACGACGTACGATTCAACTGTCTCAGAATTGGACCAAACTTGGCATACAGGACCAGAAAAATGATACGGTCCTACTGGCGCAAGTTTCGTCTCGATCTGACAAGCGTACACAAAGTTATGACTGAATTTGCATTATACGGATACGGGGCGATTCCGACGGATATGCATCAAATTCGTCGCGCACACGCGACCAATTTGAATTCCGTCAAAGCTCACACGACCACGAAGCTGTTACGCACCTTTCGATGCTTTCGGTTTGCGACCATATCGCCCGGAATGGCAGGATGCACGTATATGAGTTTTTCAAGTTTTCTACTGTTTTGAAAACAGGTTTTTCCGAATTTTCAAGAATGGTTTAAACTGTATATAGTTTATGAAATTCAGAACTACGAAATAGTTTCTGATCCCCTATATGTTTTCTAAAATGTGTTCAATTAGAATTTCTCATATGACATTAGATCGATCGAAAACGACCTCCAAACATGGATGATTGTACTGCTATATGCTCTGTTTTGAAAGGATTTTCACCCGATTTTGAGTCTATTTCATGGGTAGGTTGGGATACTATCCTCAAATCCTCTTGACGGGATCTCGAGAGGGTTATATAGGCTCTCCGGACTAATTTACTAAACGCAAAATGATGAACTACAGGAGAAGAATTTTACTTACAAAGGGCTCATCGAGTCGGGATTACTGTCGCGCTCCTGTCCCGTCCGCGCGCGGGTGCGGCCTGGACGGCCTCCGACGTTGCGCGCTGTGGCGGGTGACCGCCCAGGGGTCGGGATAGGCTGGGGTAGCTCTGGGCTGAGATGGGGTGCGACGACGATTAGGGTTTTCTCGTTCTATTCTCCCTACGTTCGATTTTTTATACTACTGAATACTCGAAACTGAGTCGGATGGGGATGGGTCCTCGGGTTCGCACAAGGAGAGGGGTGTGCAGCTCGGGTTTGGCCCAGTTGTTGGGTTGCTATTGCTTTTCTTTCTTTATATTTCTTTTGCATTAAAATTAACTAAGTATATATATATTTATTATATATACAATTATATATACACATATTTAGTTATATACCATTATATGTATACACATATTTATTTTTATTTTTTATTTTTTTATATTTAGTTATATGACATATTTATTTATATTTATACACCTACATACCCTTTATTTATACATAGTTTTCTCTCTCAATATATATAACAATATATACGCACATATTGTATTTTATATAAAACCACATATATGTATATATATACATATACATATATTTATTACCTGTATATATGTATACACCTTAAAAATCATGAATATATATACATGCCTATTTAATAATATAATATATATATATATATATATAAAATAAAAAATATATATATATATATAGATATATATATATATATATTATATATATATTATATATATATATATATATATATATATATATATATATATATGTATATTATATATATGGGTGTGCCTTTCGTCTATATATTTATAAATGACTATAGAAATATTCACATACACATCTACAGTGGATATATACAATACGTATAATATTTTATTGGACCATTAAATAATAGAACCAATAAGAATAAAATAATATTTTATATAATAACCTCAATAATAAAATAACAATAATAACGAAATCCAATAACCAATAATGGTGTATATACCATCATGCACAGTCTAAAAATCCCCATTTAAGTAAAATAAAAATAATAAAACATTTCAAAATTTCTGGGAAGGGGAGCTACACTCTACATATCCCTCAATACCCTACCAAGGTATTCTAACACTTACCCTTGTATCTCAATACCGTACCATGCTATCTTGATACCCTATTTGTTAAAAAGGTAAACATCCTATTATCTTGAAGGTAAAAGGGTAACTTTGAGATACCGGATTGGTATCCTAAAATACCACTCTACTCAACTCTAACTAGCACTCTAAACTCAAATCCTAACTTGGTATCCTAATATCAAGTCTCTAACATTACTCTAATATCTAAACTCAACTCAAATCTAACTTCTAACATATTACCTATCTACTAACATGTGAACTTACCTTTGTTTCTACCACTCAACCCACTAACTTTCTAACCATCAAACACCACTCTAACACTCACAAATTTAGGGGTCATATAGGGTTATATAGTGGATATAGGGGTATATATGGGGTTCAATTGGGGATGTCAACATAGGGGTTGAAGGGATGAAATAAGAGGCTGCTGCTAGAAGCTAGCTGCTACTGCTGCTAAAAACTGTTGCTGTTGCTCTGATTTTTGCTACTGCTGTGGAGGGCAGCAGCTCCCCATCCCTGCTATTGTGGCTGCAGTCCCCTCTTCTCCACTCTCTACTCTATCCCTCTATTCGTTCATTCTTCAATCATTCATTCATTCATTCATACATTCATCCATTCACTAATTCATTCATCCCTCTACTTATCTATCTATCTATCTACCTACATATCTATATATCTATCTATCTATCCATGAACACCCACACACACATACATACATACATGCATACTACCAACACCACCACTACCACCACACACACACATACATACATACATTCATACTACCAACACCACTACTACTACCACACACACACTACCACACCACACACACCCCACACACACTACCAGCACCACCACTACTACCACACACTAACACACTTCCTATAAATATACACACATACACATACACATACACATATACATATACTCCTAAACGACCCAAAACCTTATCTGAATACCCAAATTTTGTAATTCTACCCTCTAGGGCCTAGACACGTGCTCCACACAAGCAATCTAACTCGTACACGTGAGCAGAAATGAGAAACGAGGCCCGAATGGCCAAAAGGCCATTCTGGCGACTCCGGGATGTCCGATTTACGATACTGCGTGATACGGACACCAAACCTATCCGGATTCGACCCAAACTCTACCTACGAGTTCTAAATAATGATTAGAACCTATTCTAAGTACTAACTTGCCGATTCTAGTGTCGGTGCAAAAAGTTACCCGTGTGTTGGAATCCGAAAATCCCGAAAAAGCCTATTTTTATGATTTCTCGCAAAACGATCCCACGTATCCAAATATGGACACGTGCCTAGCCTCATCTCACCCAAACTAACCTAATTAGGTCTAATTAGGCTAGGACCACACCAAAATAGATCAATTTTGGTTTTCCCTAAAATTGGCATTAAACCTAGGTCAAAAGTCCCAAATTTAGTCCAATGGGTTCCAAACCACTTCTAACGGGTTATCCTACACCACGGGCATCCTCTAATATGCAAATGACACTAATTAGGAGCAATTACAAGCGTTAGAGTTAAGGTTTACCTCTTGGGAGTTGGAATCCCAAGAAAAAGTCCCAAAATTGGTTTTTTTGGGTCAAGAGCCAAGTCTATGCTTCCAACCCCTCCATGCTAGGTTCTACCTAGATAAAATCCATACATGAGAGATGAAAAAGGGTTAGCACCAAGATTAGAGAGAGATCTATAGAAATGGAAGAGATTTGACTTACTTTGGGCTTGAAATCAAAGGGTTTTGGCTTGGTTTGGGAAAGAACTCTCAAAGGAGAAGAAGAAGAGCAAGATGTAAAGAAAATAAAGGGGAGAGGGCGTCTCCTTGCTGCGTCCAGATTTAAGGGGTTTGGGGGCATTTGGAAAATGTCCAAAATGCCCTCCAAGGCCCTTTTGAGTCAATTTTGTCTTATATGAAAGTTGGGGGCTAAAAGGGTCAAGTTTAAATAACCAAATGGACCAATTAAGTCATGTGGGATTTGTCTAAATGCACTATACTAATTACTGGGATTTATAGGCCATGTCTAGCTAAACTCTGGGTCCCAACTAGAGTCTAAGCTATTCGGATCACTAACACAGGTCGAAATGATCCAAAACTCAAACCCGATCAAACTAAATCTGAAAATACAATATTAAAATATAAAAAATTCCCAACATATTAAAATATGAAAAATAACCAAAATCATAATACATCAATTTAAATTATTAAAATAATATAAAATTCACCAATAAATCAAAATACTAAATAATTCAAAAGTCACAAAATGACCAAAATATCCTTAGACTAAAAAGTAGTAATTAGCTAATCTAGTTACATGGGTTAGGCCTCCATGGTCATGGTTAGTCTCTAGGCTAAGTAGCTCTAAGGTTACACTATCCAAAGAACAAAATCACAAAACACTAATTTAATTAAATTAAAATAATCAAAATCACCAATAAATCAATAACATAATTTAAACCTATTATTAAATAATCAATTTTACAAAAGTTCAAAATTATCCTCATTTTTGAAATTAGGCAGTTACAATCCTACCACCTTAGAAAAATTTTGTCCTCGAAATTTAAATTGGTTGTACTCTTCTCTAGGTCAAGCCCCCAACAAACAAAGTCTACTAAATTTTATCCAAAGTTATACAACATACAATTCTAGGAAATAGGAACAAACATGCATGGTTTTAGTCTCTACAGTATCATGTTATTGCAGTCTTCATTGTGGTGTTCTATTTATCTAGCATGATCATCACATATGCAAACTAAAGGTACTAAGAAAGCGATCATCAATCAATGGGTGGAAAGAAATAGGTAAAAGGTACTAAGAAAATAATCATCAATCATCAAATGTCCTATTTTTTTGGGCAACTCTATTAATTTTAATATTTTCCCAGAATATTGCTTGACATTCTAAAATCTTAACCTACGCGAATTTGTAGAAATTTGCAATCCGATAAACGGCAACGCCATTCAGATGTTTTATTGTAACTTATAATATTCGTATCGTACAATGTATTTCTCAATCTATCTTATTGAAATAGAATTTGATGATGACTTAAGCAAATGGCTCTAGGTTCCAACACTGGAGATGCTCTAGTCGACATCACCAAACTTCAATTTGGTGCCGATGTAGAGTTAGAGTCTTTCAAGGATGCGATGTGTGCTCCGAACCCTAGACCCAAGGAATGGCTCATGTCACATTACTTGAACTAACATTTCTATGAACTTCATTGCATTATCATTGTATCTATCTTGCCCAAAACAAGAACTACTGATGAGACATATTTGGTGTCACGCCCCGGTCCCAAAATATGCGAGACCAAGCCACGTGGCAATGGCCAGCTACGCATTCAAGCAGACTCCAATCCAACCCGAATATGTATAAGCTGTCAAGTGTCCAAGTGTCCAAGTATCCATAGTATAAATTCACAAATTCTATTAAACTACTAAGAAAACTAGATATGAAATACTACAGAAGAATGATAAGAAGGTATCAAACAAACGATACCTGAATCTCGAAGAAATAGCCCCAAATATCCTATGACAGATCTCAGCAAATACCTGAAAGAAAACCAGGTTCTCAGTGGGACTAGCAAGATACATAATATACACCTAGTAACAGTATAATCATGCAGAAATAAGAATAGAAAATATCAGGTGTGATACTACTAGCCGGTCTATGTGTACATGCAATCGAAGACAACTCTAGCACGCTTGGGATGACATGATTCGCGACTCCAGTACATGAGTAGCGCTCATCTGAGTCATTAACAAAGACTCTCCGGGTAGTGCTCACCTCGAGTCACCATTTAATACACAAGTACATGGGTAGCACTCATCTGAGTCGCTAACAAAGACTCTCCGGGTAGTGCTCACCTCGAGTCACCAACAGATGCACAAGTATACGGGTAACGCTCATTTGAGTCGCTAACAAAGACTCTCCTGATAGTGCCCACCTCGAGTCACCAACATATACAGACACAGACACAAACATAGCCCAAACACTTAGTAACTATCCTCCTCACCCAATGCAACTACAAAAAATCGGGTCTATGTTAGAATAATCACAGGAGTACCAACTAACCACGAGACAAGCAATACAACCGGAATCATAATGATAACAAGTAAGTACGAGCATATTAAGCTACCATGTAATGAAGAATCTCACATCAAAGTTAGTGTCATCTGGACAAAATAGAATACTACTAACAACAGAAATGGAAATAAGCTACTAACTAAAATAATGGAATAGAATAGAGATATATGTATGAAATACTGTAATTGATGGAAGGTATACTTGCCTAGAGTAGTCCAAGGTTGCTAAGACTGTGATACCAAGGGTCTAGTCCTGACTTATCTATGATCTAATGTTAGCACAATCTTTCAAAATCTACCAGAGCACAACAACAACCAATAACAACCAAGCATACGTACACCTATAGAGATATGTCCTTATTAGGGTTTATCATGAAGACGGCTCAGGTCACGTTACTTGAACCAACATTTCTATGAACTTTATTGCATTATCATTGTTTATCTTGCCCAAAATGAGATCTACTAATGAGATCACGTATTTGGAGCTGTCCGTTATATACCATATTCATTTTAGGATTCCCTTCAGTCTTTCTAAAACCATGATATAGCTATGTACAACTGCAGGAAGGCCGGTCATAAACTTATCTATTCTATGGTTCTTCTTATCATATTTCATAGGTATGACATCCCTTGGATTCTTGCCCTATCGATGGTATGCCATCAGAGCTTCATAGGTCCTGTAGGTTTTTTGTTCCTATTTGTCCTATAGTTAGTATCGGAGACATTCCACCTGCTCAGGCTCCTCAGCCTCCACCAGCCCCTCCTACTGAGGCCCCTTCTACACATACCATCAATCAGCTCTATGCACGATTTGAGGCTCGTTGCATTCTTAAGGATGAGCACTATTAGGTAGAGCATATTTGTCATCGAGATACTGACTATCGTCTACATATCAGTTTTAGACTCTACGAAATAAGATTATCGATTTTCACTGGACAGTGTCTCATCATCCCTCTGGTCCTACTTCGATACTTTGTCATCCGGACTTTGATGGATCCAGATTCGAGGATCGTCATGCTCGACGCTACTTCAACCCTACTGCAGCCTATATTTATCCCAGTCATTTTGTTGATTGGAGATGATGCGAGTTGATGAGTGTATAGATTTTTGGTTATGTATGACTCTATCCAATGATGATGATGATCATGTAACACTTTTGGTAGATTTTGTTTTATGCACTAGATATGGTAAAGTCTCATCTAGACTTCCATATTTCAAGGGTTTATGTACTTTCATGCTTATGCTACTGAGTTTAGTGATATCTACTATATTTTACTTTGTTGGCCATGTTTATTTCTTTATTTTTTTGGGTATGAACTTGTCTTCTTTCTTATGTTATTTGCGTTCATTATTTGCGAGGGAGCTTTCATTTTCAACAAATGATAAAGAAGGATAAGAGTATATATACCAAGAGTCAAACAAATGTGCCATGTACCAAACAAAGGTATAAAATTTTAAGTTATTTTGATATTATTTGGTATAAACTTAAAGTTTGTCAATTATTAAAATAAGAGAAATTGTTGGCCCATTGGTCATAGTCACACCTGATTTTGATAATCAACATAAACTTTGGTCAATACACAAATAATATATTACAGGTACAAGAACAGAATATCTACTTCCAACAAGCTACTACTCGTCATCTTCGTTGTTCAAAAACTACAGATGCAGATAAAAATTTGTTTTATATTTTATTATGTATTTGTTCTTTTATTGAGTCTAGAAAAATGTGAGATTGATCGGATTGGCAACTGGCTTTCTATTAAACTCCACTGTCTAAAATAGGCCTACCTATATACTCCACATTCTGTACTAGGACTATACCTAATCCTATTTTCAATACCCATACAAAAAGCCCATACAAAAATGAGAATATATTTATGAAATAGCTCAAACCGAGTTCGGCCCTAGTTCGGCCATGGCAGTTCCAGAACATTTTGGTCTTCCTGAATATCTGTAACCACTTTTCAAAATACAAAATTTGAGGACCCGAACTCATGCCGAGTTCTGTCCAAAAAATGCTATAAATTAAGAAGAACTTCCCATTCCAAATCATTCATTCATTCCTCTCTTCTCTTTCTATTCAGAAGCATTCGAGAGCTATTCATTTTCATATCTAGCCTTTAATGACTCCTAGCCAAGCCAAGTGCCATTCCGTTTCAATCTAGAGTTTGGTTGTTCGAGTTGTAAGAAGGCTCTCCGAAAATGTTCCACTTTTTAAAGTTTGCCTCAATTGAAGTTGCGAGTTCCTCGGACGAAACCTCGTATTATAAAGAGCTGTAAGCACTTGGTTAAAGCTTGTGTCATACTGGATTAACATCAAGCAAGAGTACTCGAGACTGGACTAGTCCTCTCAGAGGGATATCAGTATACATCACTATGTCATGAGTTTTCTTTTCTGATGCTCTTTACTCTCTGCATTTAAATTTCATAGTTTGCTCAATACTTTATACATACGACACTGCATAAAATATTTTTATTTGGTGATTATCTTTTAGCTGCACACACGCAATCTCCCTCAAGAGGTGCTCAATGTTCCTACAGTCCCGCCTCTCTTTGTCAAGATCCACCGCAGTCGACCCCGGCCATCTCCACTATCACCACCGCTCTTTTCCATAAAATAGATCCCGTCGTCCTGGACTTCGTCGGAGCCTCGCCTCCGCCATTTGTGGCCTCTCCCCTAGCCGAGCCGCTAGATCCAACTACTGTGCCACCTTTTTCCTTGCCGTATTCCGTCCTCCTTCATTACTCGTCGAGACCCCCCTCTCCACCTTTCCTACCACAGCTCCGTCATCTAAGCATCGAGAATCGTTCGTCGGTGTTAGCGCCATTACCGTCCCGATCTGTCGCTCACCTCCACCCTCATCTCGAGGTGAGAGTCTTCCTTTCCCCCTCCTTTTTTCTTTGAGCATGTGAGTGAACAATAGAAAGAGAGAGAGAGAGAGAGTTAACGGAGTATACTGGAATTGGTATATAAATTAGGCTGGGAAGGGTCTTATGGGCTGATTTATGGAAAAAAGAAAAATAAAAAGAACTAGGAAAGAAATGTTGGTCAGGCCTGCAGCTCAACTAGCTGATAGAAGAAAAGAAAAGAAAAAAGGAAATTATTTTGGGCCTTAGTACATTGGGCTGTCTATTATATAGATTGGAATGGATATTAAGGTTTGGAATAATAGTTGAAAGAATTAAAGAAAAATCTTTATAATATGTCTAAATAAAGGATTTATGGATTGTAGTAGTTTTTTTGTGAATGATTAAAATCTTGGAATTATTTTAAAGAGAGATGTTAAAGGGCTTGGCTCATAGGGATTTTTGGGAGTTAAATATAACAATTTCATGAAATGTGTAAAGAGCCTTATAATCATGGAATCTTCTTTTCTTATAGGTTGGACCCGAGGCACGTCAACAACTAGACCTAAAGGCAAGTACTCTGTATTTATGTTTCTTAATATTAAATAAATGCAAGTTCTTTATTTTATCCGTTAAATTTCCATGAATCATATTACGACACGACTTGTGGCACATGATTTTGTATTATTAATTTGACTCATGATTTTGAATTAACTACATCTCCGGATTATGTTTGTTATTAATTCTTGAATCATGAATCATAAGACATCAAGTTCCGAATCTTGCTTGATTTGAATCATAAGAAATCAAGTTTTGAATCTTGCTTGATATAATTTTCTTAATTACGGGAAAAAAATACATAGTTGATATGTAGTCAACCATTATAGTCCAAAGTATAGCTTGACATACACTGCGCATATGTCCAAGCCTAACCAGTCAAAATCTAAACCTTAGTCGGCCACATGTCGAAACAGTATTTCAAATCACGTAGTTTGCCAGTCTACATCTTTGATTCATTGTCTGATTTCGTGATTAGTTGTATTTATCATGTTTCATTATGACTCTCATAGTTTCTCGTGTTGCAGGTTGCATTCCATTGCATGATTTTAATGCATTGTCTACTTCAGTTTTCTATATACTTTTTCATACTCTATTTAGTATTGTTTGACATTTATAGAGGGATGTACTTTGCTCCTTTTTTGATTGGATCATTCTCTACCAGGTGACGACAGGCTAACATGGAGGAATGATTTGGAGGATTTAAAATTAATTTAGATCATTGATGTATTATTCATGTTGTACATTATTTCGAGAATTTATCAAATTTGGCTCCAAGATGAGATAAATATGTATTATGTGCAAAAAAGATATAGTGGACTGGTCGTGAGAGTGTGTGCTGAGTTATTTTCATCTACTAGTGCTGTGATGGAGCATAGATCGATAAATGATTTTCAAGGTTTATATAGCTAACTGTCGTCGATTATGTGGCGTAGGATGGACGTATCCATGCACTCATACCTGAACATGCGAGTGTGGGTCGTAACACATTTTTATGGTGGCCCATACATATCCATCTAATGGTGCTTAGGATTAGAGTACATTGAGAGCCTTTGAAATAGGAATGCTCAATCATAGCTTAGGTCATTCTTGCCATTGTGTGATTCTCATCACTATTCCTTTATTCCTAAATTTCAACCAAAATTTGGTTAGTTATATCTTTCTGCATTTCCTACTTTTATATGATTTTCTTAAACCTATTATTGGATTTTGATTCTATACTTGATTCTAATCATGACTGTGTCTATATTTTAATTATACCCTGGATTGATCATGAATGACTTTACAAGCTTAAGTTATTCTATTCTGATTCTATCCATGACTATACCAAATGATTCTGACTTTGACCATGCTTAGATGACTTTGATTATGTATTTGATTGTGCCTACACTATTTTGATTAATCGTGACTATACCGTGCCTAAATGATTTGACCATATCGTGCTTAAATGACTGAGATTCCATACTTAGTCATGGCTAAGTAATTTTGATCATAACTAAATTAATTTCTTTGATCATATGATTCAATTTTATTTATTCATACCAATTCCATTCTAGCGGATCGTGTTTATATGTTTGATCGTGTTACGATTCTATCCTTGACTATGCTTAGAGTTTGATCGTAACTAAGCCATTTAATTATATTTCTGATACTGTTTTATCGCTTCTCGATTCTATTCACAATTGTGCCTGAATGATTTTGCTCGTATTAGTGAGTTGGATTTTCTTGATCGTGTCTAAATGACTTTGATCATAACTAAATGATTCCTTTGTTTGTATCTTAATCATTCCCCAAATAGTTGATCAGTATTTTTGTTACGATTCTATCCTTGACTATGATTAGATTTTAATCGTGACTATACCATTTTGACTAAAGTTTCTGATCTTTGTTTGCAAAAACAAAAGTTATCCAAGAAAACTAAGTTACAAACTGAGAAAGAAAGTACAAGAGTACAATATGATTCTGGGGAAGTACAACTATAGGAATCTGCTCAGAAGATGATCACTTTATCCCTTGGACGATGCGATATCGAAGAAGAGAAGTGTCATGACCCGCTACCCAAATTGTTGGGTCGGGCCGAGTCATGTCCAGCCTGCGTTTGGGATAAAATGCAGTAAGCTGTTCTAGAGATAACAAGATAAGACTAAATGTGCTAACAGTTCTATAAGTGAATAAAAGTCATAAATGCTCCAAACACAAAAGTTGTCTCATATAGTAAAATGTCCAAGTACAAGTCTGAAATGTAAAACTGGATACATGTCCAGTTATAAAACATGTAGTCTAATACACGACTACACTAAATATTCCAAGCAGCTATGCAAACTAGACGAGTTTCCCCGCAGGAACATCCTCGTAAAGCAAAGCCGGGTCCTCGGCAGTATCTCCATAATACGAGTCGCAGAGTAACTTCTCCTCAGTAAGGATACCTACAACTTTATCCTGTCAGGACGGAAGCAAGTGCTGAAACTAACAAACTAGCATATGAAACATGGAAATGAACATAAGAGGAAATAATTGGAAATATGGCATCACATAGTCTATCATGGCAAAGATACATATGTCATAAAGACAGATATATATGTAATGTTTAAAACTGTAGCAGGTATAATCGTTAATAGGTGTATAATGTACTGTGGTACATGTAAATAAAATGTACATACGTACAAGTTAACAAGTATAGGAGTACATCCGTACAGAAATGCGGGATAATGGTCTGCGGCAAGGTATGCATATAAAATGCGACCTCGCTCGCTACTATAGGGGGTATGATCACGTACTCAACTGTCAGTTTCCCTAAAACCCATATTCTAATCATGTGAGAGATACATAAAGACTGTTCTAAGCATGGTAGTAATGGAAAGTACAACATGTGATATTTTAACTTGCTACCCCAAGGATCAGCATTTAACATGGTTGGATTTGCAGTTCATTTATGTAACAGTATGTAAAGTTTGTAGAAAGTACTTGCCTCTAGCAAAGCAAAGCAAAGTAAGCTGCGATAAAAGTGCTATAGATGTCTGGTAACTCGTCACTGTAGAAATAAATACATAAACTTAGTTTTTACACTAAGCTAAAACACTAAGACACTAATTGGTTCAACACGACTTGTGACTGGGTACCTAGCCAAAATGATGACTTTAGCATAGGAGACCAGTGTGGGGTGACACACGACTATAACTAACTTTCTAGGGTCTTTACACTAGTGAGGGGTGAGGTTCAATACGGAAATTTATTATAATTTATAGAAATTTTTTTGGAATTTATTAACCAGTACAAGTATTTTATAAAAATCAGTTTTCCTAAGTATACAGAAAATGAGTTCTGGTTTCATATGCCAAAATAGTGGCAAAACTGTAAATTAAATACTATAAAATCTATACTAATTTAGCTAAATTAACATAGTATCTAAATACTATTTTTCCAGAATTTTAACAGCAATTAAAGTATTTTTAGAAATTCAAAAACAACATTGCACACAATTGAAATTAAATAATTAATTATCTGCATATTTTGTCCAGGTATATAATTTGAACCAAAGTTCAAATACAGGACCCAAGGCCATGAATCAAGTCCAATATGACTTGTACAGGTCTTGAATGTGTGAAAACACATTTGGGCCCAAAAACCCATGCTAGGCTTCGACACCAAATGGTTGCAGTAATTTAAATACACCCAAAAATACAAAGTGGTAAAAGTGCAAAATAAATATTAATATTTTAATAAGGTAAAATTATACATAGTAGTCCTAAAAATATGACAAGTATATTTACTTAATAATAATTTACACTAGGTAGAGTGAAATACATATACAAAATGTATATCTACAATATTTATATATACATATAAATATATAGATATTTACATAAGGGATGTATACATACATATGTAAAAAAATACATATATATATATATAAGAAAATACTTAACTATAAAATATATATATATATATATATATATACAAATATTGTATACATATATATATAATAGTATATATACAATAATATATATATACACATGAACATATTTACATATATACATATATATACATAAATACATACATATATATATATATATATACACTTATATAATATAATAAAGTACTAAATATAAAATATATATCTATATATATATAAATACTGCATATATAAAGTATATATAATAATACATATATATATACAAATACATGTATACATATATATATAAATAATAAAACAAAAACAAAAAGGAAAAAGAAAAAGAAACAACAGCACAGAAGAAGGGGGGGATTCGAACTCGGGCTACTGAGCCGAGTTCTTAGACTCGGTCGGGCTGGCCAGGGGGTCAGCCCGCTCGCGTGTTAGAGTTAGGATTCTGTTTATTTTATTTAGGTTTAAGTTAGATTATAACAGTAGCCCGAAATATCACTCTGTGTCCTGACAGTTTGGGACACAGAGTCTACATGTCCGTGCTTTGCACGACACGCACGAGCATCGATCTACGTGTCCAAGCACTGGACTAGGGTCCCCGTGTCCTGGCGAACCACATACGTGGATTCGAGACACGTATGACATGATTCAGTGCTGCAACTTACGTGTCCGGTGATTGGAGAGGGTTTCGAAGGCCGTGGACGGCGGAGGAGTAGTCGGGGCGATGGCGCTCGGGTGGCGCTGGGCTCCACTCGTCGGGGCGAACACGTCGGCGGTGGTTGGGCGCGGTGACAGTCGTCGTAGGGGCTGCACTGGGTAGATGGCCAGAGTTAGGGTTTGGGGAAGAATGGGGCTGTGGTCGGCGGTGGTTAGGTCGTAGTGGTGGTGGTCGACTGAGGGGAGTGAGGGGGTTTATTTAGGGGGGTCTAGTCAGTCGGAGGGGCGTACGCTGGCCAGAAATGGCGGGGGCAGTCGCGCTGGCGGTCGTCGGGCAGTCGGGTCGTTGGGGGTGGGTAGATTAGGATTTAGCGTTTAGGTCCCCCCTAGTTTAGGTTATTACACAATGGTCCTAACAGTTACTAAATGTAAATACAAAATTTGCATTCCACACATAAAAACAATTGATTAATTACAAACTGCATTTGTAACAATTCTAATTATTATAAACTATAATTAAAACAATTTAATAAATTACAAAACTATATTAAAACAATTCTAATTATTACAAAATGATATTAAAACTTTTTAATTAATTACAAAATGTTATTTTTGTATTTAAAACTTATTTAAAATTTATTTAAAAATTCTAGAAAAATTCCTAAAAATCATAATAAATATTTTTAAGGCTAAATATGACATTTATAATTAATTAACACTAATTAAATAAATTTTGAAAAACAGCGGCTCACAAGTCTTCCCTTCTTGAAAAATTGTCCTTGAAATTCACAAGGATTGAAGACCCTACAATATTCTAACATAGCAAGCAATGCAACAAATGACTAAGGCTATGATCGAAACTAACCTCTAAGGTATCAAGCAGGAACGGATGGTTCCCTCGCAGCAGTTGGATCGAACAAGTAAGGGTATTTCTCCCTCATGTCCGACTCCCTCTCCCAAGTAGATTCACCCGGAGAGTGACGGCTCCAAGCTACTCATACTAAGGGTATAACCTTGTTCCTCAGCCTCTTCTCTCTCCTGTCTAATATCTCCACTGGCTGCTCAAAAACTGTAAGGCTCGGTCTGACCTCCAACTCTGAATGATCTAGCACATGACTGGGGTCTGGAACATATCTCCTCAGCTGAGATACGTGAAAGACATCGTGAACTCCTGCTAGGTTGGGTGGAAGTGCAACCTTGTAAGCTACCTATCCAATCTTGTCAAGTATCTCGAACGACCCGATGTATCTGGGGCTCAGCTTCCCTCCTCGTCCGAACCGGATCGTCCCTCTAGTAGGTGATATCTTCACTAGCACCATATCACCATCTGTGAACTCCATCAACCTGCGACTAGCATCAGCCCAGTGTTTCTGCCTGTTCTGAGCTACTCTGAGCCTGTCTCTGATCATCCCGACTTTCTCTGCTACATCCGTGATCATCTCTGGCACAAGCATAACTCTGTCTCCAATATCATCCCAAAAGAGCGGTGTGCGGCATCGTCGTCCATAAAGCGCCTGGAAAGGAGACATACCGATACTGGCTTGGTAGCTATTGTTGTATAAAAACTCTACCAAGTGCAGATGGCTCTCCCATGATCCTCCAAAGTCCAGTACACAGGTCCTCAGCATATCCTCCAGTGTCTGTATCATCCTCTCAGACTGCCCATCTGTCTGCGGATGGTACACCGTACTGAACTTGAGCCTACTGCCCAGCTTCTCCTGCAAGCTCCTCCAGTAGTGGGACGTGAATCTGCTGTCTCTGTCCGACACGATGCTCATTAGCACTCCGTATAGGCGAACTATCTTCTGCATGTATAGCTCCGCCAACTTCTCGGTGGAAAGCCCCACCATGAAGGGTATGAAGTGCGCACACTTCGTCAGCCTATCTACGATGACCCAAATGGCGTCCTTTCCTTCTTGGCAACGAGGAAGCCCTGAGACGAACTCTATCGTAATATGTTCCTACTTCTACTAGGGAATGGGTAACGGCTGCAACAAACCAGTTGGCCTCTGGCGCTCCGCCTTGACCTGCTGGCAAACTAGGCATCTCGAGATGAAACATGATACATCCCTCTTCATTCCGTACCACCAAAGATGTTCCCGCAAGTCACGGTACATCTTGTTAGCACCAGGGTGAATAGAATATCTCGATCGGTGAGCCTCCTGCAAGACTGCCTCTACCAGCTCTTCCTTCGGCACGTACAAATCAAGGATCCATCCTCTGCTATAGTGAAGTCATCCAGCAATCCAGCTAAAGCCTGGGCTCAGAGTCTGCGAAGGCTCTCATCTGTAGACTGTGCCTCCCGGATCTGCTCCATCAAACCTAACTGAATGTCAAGCGTCATCATCTGTATCACTGATCCTGGCCGAACTAGCTCGATATCGAGCTTCTCCAGATCCTCCCGCAAATGCTGATCTATCATCAGATACCATGCCATCGGATGCCTGCTCAGCACATCCGCCACCACATTTGCCTTCCCGGGGTGATACTGTAAATCGATGTCGAAGTCTTCATCAACTCCAACCATCGTCTTTGCCTCATGTTCAGCTCTTTCTGCGTGAACACATACTTCAAGCTTTTGTGGTCAGTAAAGATTTCCACACGCTCTCCGTATAAGTAATGTTTCCATAACTTGAGTGCAAAGATCACCGCAGCTAACTCTAGGTCATGGGTAGGATAATTTCGTTCATGAGTCTGCAATTGCCTAGATGCATAAGCAATCACTTTCCCATGCTGCTGTAGGACACATCCTAGCCCCTTCCTAAAAGCATCGCTGTAAATGGTGAAACCTCCAGAACCTGAAGGTAAAGTCAGAACAGGAGCGGTCGTCAGCCTCCTCTTCAGCTCCTCAAACGCTGTCTGGCAGTCCTCTGACCAAATGTACTCTGCGTCCTTCCACGTCAGCTTCGTCATGGGTTCAGCTATCCTAACAAAGTCCTGGACAAACTTTCTATAATAGCCTGCTAAACCCAGAAAGCTCCTGATATCTGAAACTGACGTCGGAGCCTTCCATGTCTCAACTGCAGCAATCTTCCCGGGATCCACCGAGATTCCATCTCCAGTAACTATATGGTCGAGAAACTCCACTCGGTCTAAAAGAACTCGTACTTCGGCAATTTGGCAAACAATCTCTCCTGCCTCAGAATCCCCAAAACTATCCGCAAGTGCTCTGCTTGCTCTTCCGGCATCTTCGAGTATATCAGGATGTCGTCGATAAATACTATGACAAACTTATCCAGATACTGGTGGATTGTCTTATTCATCAAATTCATAAAGACAGCTGGCGCATTTGTAAGACCAAATGGCAGCACCAGAAACTCGTACTGCCCGTACTTCGTATTAACGCCGTCTTCTGGATGTCTGCTGCCCTAACCTTCACCTGGTGGTACCCGAATCTCAAGTCTATCCTGGAAAACACCTTCGCCCCGCTCAACTGGTCGAACAAATCATCTATCCTGGGCAGAGGATATTTGTTCTTGATGGTGTTGGCATTCAACGCCCGGTAGTCGATACACAACCGGACTGTACCATACTTTTTAGGCACAAAGAGCACTGGCGCTCCCCATGGAGAAGCACTGGATCGAATGAAACCCATTTTCAACAGGTCATCAATCTTCTCTTTTATCTCTACGGCCTCCTTGGGATTCACTAGTAAACTCCACATATCTGTCAGGCGGAAGTCCTGGAAGATCCTCTGGGAATACATCCATAAACTCCCTAATGATAGGGTGTGGCGGTGCTACGTCCCCAACTGTCATACAACAGTTCGGCTCTAGGCTGATCTCCGGCCCTGTCCTCCTGACACTGAATGGTGCTGTGCCTGGGGGACTGAATAAAATACTACCCCCATGACAATCTATTGTAGCACCCAGTTTTCCAAATGAGGGTAATTTTGAAATTTCGTGTTTATAATTATTTTAATAATGATATTTAATTCATGATATGATTTTTGGTAATTTTAAATTATTTTAAAATTATTTAAATCAATGACTTGTGGTTTTGACGTTTTGCTAGTGAAACCCTAGAGACTGTTTGACCTAGAGCTTAACCATGTGATTATAATATTTTAATGTCATTTTTGGCCTAAGGATATTTTTTATTTGACCTCTTTGAATTATTTTGATATTATTTTATTATTTATGATATTGTTTTGGGATTATTTGAGTCGGGTTCGAATTTTATCTCAATCCGACTTGTAACGGGGACCCGGGGTAACTTAGACTCTAGTTGGACCCGTGTATTAGTTAGCCATGGCCCACATTTTAATTAGTCATGTTAGAAAGATTAGTCATAATCCTAATTATTAGGTTAACCATTTAGAGTTTTTTTTATTTGATCCTTTTACCCCCAAACCCTAACTAAAATTGTTTTAATCACTTGTAACTAAGGGAGGGGCAAACTTATATAATTCAATGAAGGGGGGATATAACCATTGTGGCCGGCCCTAATAGGACTACTATCTCATTTCCTTTCTTTGAGAAGTCTTCTTCCCCAAGTGCTCTCAAGCTCTCCCAAGGAAGAAGCCTTTCTCCTTGGATTTCTCTCCTTTAGGTAATATTTCCTTCTCTTTTATTTCTCCATTTTACATTTAGGAAATTTTTAACCATAGAAATGACCCCCATTGTTGTGTCCCTATTTTTGTGTCCTCTTGTGTCCATTATGTGTCCTTTAGGGATTTCTATTGTATTATTGTTGTGTCTTGTGTCCATGGAGAAAACCCCCAAACTTGGACACACTTTATATTTAAAATATTGATTAAATGAATTAATTCATATTAAATCTCAGATTTGAATATGTAGAGATGTGTTCTTGAGTACTTTAAATTTCATTCATGTATCTCTTATAGATGTGTTCATGTTACATATATAGATTTGTGTATATATATATTGTAATGAGAGTGTATCTATATCTATATATGTAATAAATGGTTCATGATGATTATATAATCAAGTTTGTGAGTGTGGTTCCTCATATTATTATTCTCATTATTGTTGTGGATAATTAGGATATATATTGTGTATTCTTTTGGCTCAAACTATCTAAATCTGTCATGATTTTTATCCACGTTTTTAATTTCAGCCCTAACTTAGAAATGTCATAACTTCTAGCTCAAAGCTCGGTTTAATCTCCCATTTTTTTAAAAGAAGCATATTGAAGTTAGATTTCTAAAAACATGTATTAATAGGCCTAATTTGTTCTGTAACTTTTTGGAGAATTATTTGAGTGTCAGCTGTACGAAAGACAAACACGTTCTCGGTGTTTTCGCGATTCCGGGAGTTTTCGGAAACGAAAATGCGATCCGTTTAAAGTTTCGGAAAGCTAACACATGGATCTATAACATACTTTAATCCTAGATTTTAATTCATGCTGAGATGGTACAGTATTGATTATTAGTAGGAGTTACTATTCGGCATATGCATTTTGTGCACCCTTGTGTGTAATATAATGTTCTATTTGATTTTAACCCATGTTAATGTATATACATTATGTAATTAAATAGAGAATACAAGCATGAGTAAATGGTTAAATAAATGATGTATGAGGTGTAAGTATCCTATCTAATGTAAGCATGTAAAAGTATGGCTTGTAATGAATATGTAGGTTCCATAGTATGTAATGTATGGTGCATATAGTAGTGCAAGAGAATAAATGAATGATGAATGAATGCAAGCATGAATGTAATGTAATAATAGATGTAATGTATGCAATATACAAGTTAATGAGATGTAATGTTCTATGTTAACACAAATCCTATATTACCTCATGTACCCCCTTACACTATGTTGACACTATCACACTTGACACTTTGTTCACTTACACTTTGACACTCTTTGATATGTATACACTATGTATGCCCATTTAATCCTCACTTGCCCCTTTGCCATGTTCACATACACACACATAGCCTCTTAAATAAGTATTTATGAATATAGTTAACTTAGCTATGTATGTATATTATATATATGTTAGCATATTGTATTGTAATATATAAGTTTATATAACCATTTGAAATGCCATAATTATAGGCCTAATGTTGAATACCAATATATGCATGTGTATATATGTGTAGACATATATAGCTTAAAGTAATAGATTACCTAGTATATATCCAATGTGAATTCTTGCCTATTTGAGTATTGAATAATTGCATGCTATATAGAGTTGGGTGTATGTTGGCTTGTATAGCCTTGTATTGATGTGTGCTTGCTAGGATAGTCTTGGTTAGGCCTAGTAAGACTTGCTGGGTTAGGACATGACCTAGTTTGACCTAGTTTGACTAGTGCAGTTGACCAGAGTTGACCAAGGGTTGACTTTGGCCTAGTTTGACCTAGATTTATGTAGAATGCATTGTAGTGCTTTATATTACCCTTCTGGACATGTTGTGACTTGTGCTGTTCTAATTAGGAGCCAGACACCTCTCCTCGGATAGTATCTTTACCTTGGACATTCAGATATCAGGCGAGTACATTCTCTGATCATTTCATATCTTGTTTAGAATTATATTTCCTGCTTTAGATTACTTTACATGATGCTGATACGTTGGAAACACGGATTAGTACTATATGGATCTTGTTGTGCGATGTTATCCCTTTAGCGGATACATCGGGTATTCGTGTTCGTGTACTTTATCGTGAGCATCGTGTACTCCTTGTATTCGTGACATTTGTGTACAAATCGTGTGAAATCGTGTATATTCATGTATTCACATGATCTCGTGTGCGACTATACTTCGTGTGCAATAACATAACTTAGCTTGATCCTTATGTATTGATTGGGGCGGGGGAGTAGAAGTGGTTATGTAATCAATCCAGTAGATTACTCGTGTACAACCTCTGTAGATTACTCGTGTACAACATCGTGCCGTTTACATAACCATCTTGTGCTCTGAATCACTAGTCACTGATAGTTCTTTATATATTGTAGCTATTTACTTACAGTCTCTCTTTTTCATCATGTTATTTCTTCAGATCCTGTATCTTACTCTCTAGCATGTTTATATTTCCTAACCTGTTATGATATTGTTGAGATGTACTGTACTCGCTCCTGTCCTGACTGGACCCGTTGATAAATTTTACAGATAGCTTGGAGATTGCCTGCTAGCCTAGAGAAGACACATTAGAGGTTGTTTAGATAGTTATTTCAATTGTCTGGAGTTGTATTTACTTTATGGATTACTGTATCTGAGTTTAGAGATTTGAGATGTATTTCTGGATTTGTGTACCTTAGACACTTAGATTTCTCTCTGTTGTACCTCTTTTGGATTTCATGTTTTATCTATCCTTATCATGCTCTACCTTAGATGTGATTGAGTCCGTACCTGCTATGTCACCCCCATTCGGGAAGTATAAACTGTTTAGCCTTATACTGTTAGATGCATGAGACCTAGGACAGCGTTCTACCGCCGATACTGTGGCGTAGGCTGGACGTACCCACTTCTCGTGCCTAACTCTAGGGTGCGGGTCGTGACACGTTTTTAGTGGTGGCCTATGCAGGTCGAGATTCGCATTAGTGCGATTTTGTAGTAGCGCAACGACTTAGTTGTACTACTACGAGCCTGCTAAAGGATATATAAATTAAGATGTTAGGATGAGAGGATACTCAATCACTGTTAGGATTCCTTGAGAGATTCCTGGGATGACCCTTGAGAATCTTATTTTGAATTCCGATTTAAACTCCTTTTCCTTGTTTTGATTCACCTTTTTCCTTGATTTGAATTTGATTTTGTGGATCATTGTAGAACTTTGAATCCTGGTATTAGTTGATGATTTTGATAAAATTTTGTAGTTGTTGATTTAATTTTGTATTTAGATTAATATTTTCAAATCCAAGGTACTCAATCACACTTAGGATTCTTTGAGAGATTTCTGGGACGACCCCTGAGAAACTCATTTTGAACTTCAATTGGAATTCTTTTTCCTCTTGTTTGGATTCACCCTTATTCCTTGCTATTGAATTTAAGCTTGATGGGTTCCTCTCGTTTGAACCGATAAGAAGGAATATATCTTCATTATTCTTTCTCGCCATTATTCTCTTGCATTCTTATTTACCTCTTATCTTAAACTCTGTCTCATTACATTAATTACCCATATCTTGTCATCCCTACCAGATGTACTTCGAAATCCTTGAATCTTCGTATCTTTTGCATGGGGAAGGCTAAGGAAGTGACGTAAATCATATAGCTCAGAGAAGACGTAACTGGTTATTATATGATGATCTAAAGGAAATCAAATGTGGAGTGTTCCATATGGAAACTTGAGATAGAAATGTGGTAAAGGTCTCGAATAGAATAAAGAGATGTATACTGCCAATCTGGAAACAATCACATTTAGAAAAAATTTTGGGGTTATGAGATAGTTTATAGGTGTATTCAAAACTGATAAGGATATTCAAGGTCTACCTAGATTGAAGAACCACGAAATTCTGGTTATTGATTCTTGGGAGGTTTTACCCTAAGGCTATGTAGAAGGTTAGTAATGGAAAAGAGAAGTTAATTGTGTTTAATAAGGATATTAAACAAGATGTTGCGAGGAAATGACTAGGGATAAAGAGAACACAAAGTTATGGAAGTTTAGAGATTGTTGTGAAATATTTTTAGGAGAATAATATTCAAGGGTGTATGTCGAAGAAAATACGAAAGTTGATTTTATGATGGAAGATAAGTTTTGTAAGGCCTAGAGATTTAAATTAAATAATACGAGGAGAACAATTTGAACAAGTTCAAGGAATTCGTAAACGGAATTTAGAGAATTTGGGTCAAATTTAAGACAAGGTGAAAGAACTTGGAAATTTAAATAAATGGTTAATGTTGATTCCTAAATGTGAGGGCTGTACTTCAAGAGTGATGTTTGGAAATTGGGAATTGCCTACGGTAGTCATGGTAAGGGTTTAAGTAAAGGTTAAATTTTCATATAGAGACTGGTGAGGTAAAGATATGATTGGCAAGTTATGACCAGATGAACTTAAGAGTATCAAAAGCAGATGACTAACTCGATCTTCATTATTTTTATGCATTAATTACCACCTCTTGAACTCCCACTTTCTAATTGAGATCCTTGACGTTCCTTATCGTGACTTTGATATTCGGAATGTAATACTAGCTGTTACCCTCCAACAAATCTTATACGCAAGACCTAGACGAGCTCACCTTCGTGTAGGTATATCATGTCCCACTAAAATCCGTCTTCTTGTATTCTATTTTCTTGATATGATTTTCTGGTCAACTGGCTAAACTATAACCTCTACCATTATACTAAATTTCTTCTTATTTCAATTAGAAATCCAACCTTGACTCAATTCTTTCGACCCAACATGTGATGGTGTTCTGCTTGTTTCCTTAGATGCTTAACCTTGTACCTTATCTGATTACTTGACCCGTTGGTTAAGAAACTTGGACTATGTAATTCCTTTCATCATTACCACCCTTATATCTTGTGCTGCTAAATTAGCCTTAGTTTTGCAAGCTTATCTATTTTCGAACTTGGTCATGACATATTTTATTGGGTGGCCACCCACTAACATATTGTCTAATCAGAACCGGTACATGATGGTCTGATCAACCTATTGCACTTTGGTTCGCTTTTTCATATATCAATCTACGAGAATGGAGACATAGTTAAACTTGACCCTAGAGTCTCATTCGCGACAGCCTTGACAATTCTCCTTGAAATCCTTTCATCGTCTATGAACCTCGTATTTGTACTCAGTCGAATTAAATTTAATCATGACCTGAATCTCCATCATTGGATGCTCATGCTCATACTTTGATTTCATTGATTTCCCTTCTTGTCCAAATCTTGTTTTATTTCGAAATTGATCAACTTAGATCGTGTCAAGACAAAAATCTATTTGTGATTTGTTGTGCCTAAATTTTCAATTTTTGCCATTTTATGGAATAGTAACCTTTTAATAATTTCTTAGTTGCTTGTTAATGACCAATTTTTATATAGGATGGTAGACAGCCCTACAACCTTGATGATTGTTGTTCCCTTACCTTTCCAATTAGGATACACTAGATTGTTTGTGTGTTGATACCATAGTACTGTTTTGACCTAGAATGATTAGTGCACCTAGGTGAGACTTCCAACTGCTATGGTATGCCCTGACCTAGTATACTATTCCTTCAAATTGCATGATTTAGATAAATTTTCTTAAGACCTTGATTGTTGGGAAATAGGGACGTCACCCCATTAGTATCTGTTGTAGATATATATAGGTTAGTCCTTGATGTGGGAATGTGTGTCTATAAACATGTAGCTTATGAGATTTATGAGAGATTATAGTATCAGCCTTGATAGGATGTACTAGGCTTTTGGTGAGTATAAATGTGTTATAAGAGATAGGGGCCTATATGTCTTAGTAATGCATCGTCCTATGGTAATAGAATGTATTAATAAATGGTTAATAGGAAGATAATAGTTTGAGCATACCTATAGCCTATGATCAGTTCCTTTCCATCCTTAGTTAAGACCACTTTAAAATAGGTCCAGTCCCTTGGATATAGGTTCCAGTCCATATTTTATTGAAGTTCTATTACCGCCGTACAGCAGAGCAGTGTTGGAGGTATTCCTAGATTGACATTATCTAGATGTCCGTTTATTATTCCAGTGTTAGGAAGTGTTACCTTAGATATTGTGTAGGTTAGAGGCTCTAGAAGGAGTACTATCGATCTTAAATTTCGAGGACGAAATTTTTCTAAGGTGGGTAGAGTTGTAGCACCCAATTTTTCAAATGAGGGTAATTTTAAAATTTCGTGTTTATAATTATTTTAATAATGATATTTAATTCATGATATGATTTTTGGTGATTTTAAATTATTTTAAAATTATTTAAATCAATGACTTGTGGTTTTGACGTTTTGCTAGTGAAACCCTAGAGACTGTTTGACCTAGAGCCTAACCATGTGATTATGATATTTTAATGTCATTTTTGGCCTAAGAATATTTTGCATTTGACCTCTTTGAATTATTTTGATATTATTTTATTATTTATGATATTGTTTTGGGATTATTTGAGTCGGGTTCGAATTTCATCTCAATCCGACTTGTAACGGGGACCGGGGTAACTTAGACTCTAGTTGGACCCATGCATTAGTTAGCCATGGCCCACATTTAGTTAGTCATGTTAGAACGTTTAGTCATAATCCTAATTATTAGGTTAACCATTTAGAGTTTTTTTTATTTGACCCTTTTACCCCCAAACCCTAACCAAAATTGTTTTAAACACTTGTAACTAAGGGAGGGGCAAACTTGTAATATTCAATAAAGGGGGGATATAACCATTGTGGCCGGCCCTAATAGGACTCCTACTCATTTCCTTTCTTTGAGAAGTCATCTTCTCCAAGTGCTCTCAAGCTCTCCCAAAGAAGAAGCCTTTCTCCTTGGATTTTCTCTCCTTTAGGTAATATTTCCTTCTCTTTTATTTCTCCATTTTGCATTTAGGAAAGTTTTAACCATAGGAATGACCCCCATTGTTGTGTCCCTATTTTTGTGTCCTCTTGTGTCCATTATGTGTCCTTTAGGGATTTTTATTGTATTATTGTTGTGTCTTGTGTCCATGGAGAAAACCCCCAAACTTGGACACACTTTATATTTAAAATATTGATTAAATAAATTAATTCATATTAAATCTTAGATTTGAATATGTAGAGATGTGTTCTTGAGTACTTTACATTTCATTCATGTATCTCTTATAGATGTGTTCATGTTACATATATAGATTTGTGTATATATATATATATATTGTAATGAGAGTGTATCTATATCTATATATGTAATAAATGGTTCATGATGATTATATAATCAAGTTTGTGAGTGTGGTTCCTTATATTATTATTGTCATTATTGTTGTGGATAATTAGGATATATATTGTGTATTCTTTTGGCTCAAACTATCTAAATCAGTCATGATTTTTATCCACGTTTTTAATTTCAGCCCTAACTTAGAAATGTCATAACTTCTAGCTCAAAGCTCGGTTTAATCTCCCATTTTTTTAAAAGAAGCATATTGAAGTTAGATTTCCAAAAACATGTATTAATAGGCCTAATTCGTTCTGTAACTTTCTGGAGAATTATTTGAGTGTCAGCTGTACGAAAGACAAACACGTTCTCGGTGTTTTCGCGATTCCGGGAGTTTTCGGAAACGAAAATACGATCCGTTTGAAGTTTCGGAAAGCTAACATATGGATCTATAACATACTTTAATCCTATATTTTAATTCATGCTGGGATGGTACAGTATTGATTATTAGTAGGAGTTACTTTTCGGCATATGCATTTTGTGCACCCTTGTGTGTAATATAATGTTCTATTTGATTTTAACCCATGTTAATGTATATACATTATGTAATTAAATAGAGAATGCAAGCATGAGTAAATGGTTAAATAAATAATGTATGAGGTGTAAGTATCCTATCTAATGTAAGCATGTAAAAGTATGGCTTGTAATGAATATGTAGGTTCCATAGTATGTAATGTATGGTGCATATAGTAGTGCAAGAGAATAAATGAATGATGAATGAATGCAAGCATGAATGTAATATAATAATAGATGTAATATATGCAATATACAAGTTAATGAGATATAATGTTCTATGTTAACACAAATCCTATATTACCTCATGTACCCCCTTACACTATGTTGACACTATCACACTTGACACTTTGTTCACTTACACTTTAACGCTCTTTGATATGTAAATACTATGTATGCCCATTTAACCCTCACTTGCCCCTTTGCCATGTTCACATACACACACATAGCCTCTTAAATAAGTATTTATGAATATAGTTAACTTAGCTATGTATGTATATTATATATATGTTAGCATATTGTATTGTAATATATAAGTTTATATAACCATTTGAAATGCCATGATTATAGACCTAATGTTGAATACCAATATATGCATGTGTATATATGTGTAGACATATATAGCTTAAAGTAATAGATTACCTAGTGTATATCCAATGTGAATTCTTTTCTATTTGAGTATTGAATAATTGCATGCTATATAGAGTTGGGTGTATGTTGGCTTGTATAGCCTTGTATTGATGTGTGCTTGCTAGGATAGTCTTGGTTAGGCCTAGTAAGACTTGCTGGGTTAGGACATGACCTAGTTTGACCTAGTTTGACTAGTGCAGTTGACCAAAGTTGACCAAGGGTTGACTTTGGCCTAGTTTGACCTAGATTCATGTAGAATGCATTGTAGTGCTTTATATTATCTTCTGGACATGTTGTGACTTGTGCTGTTCTAATTAGGAGCCAGACACCTCTCTTTGGACAGTATCTTTACCTTGGACATTCAGATATCAGGCGAGTACATTCTCTGATCATTTCATATCTTGTTTAGGATTATATTTCCTGCTTTAGATTACTTTACATGATGCTGACACGTTAGAAACACGGATTAGTACTATATGGATCTTGTTGTGCGATGTTATCCCCTTAGCGGATATATCGGGTATTCGTGTTCGTGTACTTTATCGTGAGCATCGTGTACTTCTTGTATTCGTGACATTCGTGTACAAATTGTGTAAAATCATGTATATTCATGTATTCACATGATCTCGTGTACGACTATACTTCGTGTGCAATAACATAACTTAGCTTGATCCTTGTGTATTGATTGGGGCGGGAGAGTAGAAGTGGTTATGTAATCAATCCAGTAGATTACTCGTGTACAACCTCTGTAGATTACTCGTGTATAATATCGTGCCGTTTACATAACCATCTTGTGCTCTGAATCACTAGTCACTGATAGTTCTCTATATATTATAGCTATTTACTTACAGTCTCTCTTTTTCATCATGTTATTTCTTCAGATCCTGTATCTTACTCTCTAGCATGTTTATATTTCCTAACCTGTTATGATATTGTTGAGATGTACTGTACTCGCTCCTGTCCTGACTGGACCTGTTGATAAATTTTACAGATAGCTTGGAGATTGCCTGCTAGCCTAGAGGAGACACATTAGAGGTTGTTTAGATAGTTATTTCAATTGTCTGGAGTTGTATTTACTTTATGGATTACTGTATCTGAGTTTGGAGATTTGAGATGTATTTCTGGATTTGTGTATCTTAGACACTTAGATTTCTCTCTGTTGTACCTCTTTTGGATTTTATGTTTTATCTATCCTTGTCATGCTCTACCTTAGATGTGATTAAGTCTGTACCTGCTATGTCACCCCCATTCGGGGAGTACAAACTGTTTAGCCTTATACTGTTAGATGCATGAGACCTAGGACAGCGTTCTACCACCGATACTGCGGCGTAGGCTGGACGTACCCACTTCTCGTGCCCTAACTCTAGGGTGCGGGTCGTGACATCTATAGATGCATGGGCATAGCTAAGCCAGTCTATCCCCAATATGATATCATAACCGGGGAGTGGTATCACAAAGAATCGTCCCCTGAACTCTCTCCCGGCTATAAAAATAAAACATCTATAGATAGCTCTAATAGGCACTGGTCCTTCTCCTGTCATTACTCTACTAATCTCTGCAGTAGGTGTAGCTACAGGATGGTGTTTATGCATAAACTCTAATGATAGAAAGCTATGAGATGCACCAGAATCAAACAAGCATAGAGCTAGAAAAGTATGCAAATAAACATGACCTGTGATGACGTCAGCTAAGTAATCTGGCTCCGAAACCTGCTCCGGCTCTGGCTCAAGAGCTAGACTATAAACCTTTCCCTGAGGTCCCTTATGTTGCTGTAAATGCTGCCCAAACCTCTGCTGCTGAGTCGGAAGCGGTCCTCTAGGTCCCTTGGCTGCTGGGCAGTCCCGAATCTGATGGGTGGCAGACCCATAAACTAAGCACTGCTTCAACCTCTTCCTGCAGATGGAGTTGTCATGCCCTGGTCTTCCGCAGAAAGAACATATAGCTCCCCTCTGCTGCTGATGTCGGGGTCCTGGGCCTCTAACTGGCGGGGTCGGGTGATGTGATATAGGTGGACAGTAAGTCTGCTGGGGCGGCGTCGGTGCTCTCTGCTGGAAAGCCTGACGCTTGGACGGTCCCTCATGATATACAGAAGCCGGCCTCTTGCTAGACAGAAGACGCTCCTCAATGCTCCAGGACAACTCTAGGCTCTGGTAATAGTCAGTCGTACCGTTCGCCACTATAAGAATGCAAATGTCTGGAACTAGACCATGGCAAAACCTACGGGTTATCTCCTCTGGATCTGCAACCAGACTAGGAGCGAAACGGCTCAGGCGACTAAACTCTGCCGCATACTCATCAACAGAACGGTTCCCCTACTGGATGTTCTGGAATCGTAGCCCCATGGCTACTCTAGCAGTGGTCGAGAAAAATTTCTTCTTGAACTGGGTCTTGAACTGATCCCAAGTGGCCCTCCCTCTCGCAAACAACGGTTCATTCCAGAACCAGACTCCTGCCAAGTCTATCAGCAGAAATCCCGCTGCCTCGACCTGGAGGTCATCCGGCATCCTAACTCCAAGGAGCTTCCTCTCTACCGAGTCTAGCCAGTCATCTGCTACTACTATACCCTCAGTCCCTGAGAACTTCTTGGGATTCAGACCCATGAAGTCCTTGATCATCCCCGCTCTCTGTCGTGGCTCTACAGGTGGTGGGACCACGGGACGTTCCTCAGAACGCTCCATGCTCTGGCGGAGTAGGGTAGTCTGCTCCTGATGGGTTGTTAGGAACCCCTAAATCAGAGTGAGCAGCTGGTTCCCGTCGAGTGTGATGGATGCCTGGGTAGGTATAGTGATAGGGGGTGGTGGAAGTATTGGGTCCTGCTGGGCCTGTGATGTGGAAGGTGGTGGAGGCATCTGGGTTGGTGGATTTGTGGAGTGGGGGAATGTGGTAGGTGGAGGGAGCATTCCTCTAGATGTTCTAAGCGTCATTCCTAATGTTGTCTAATCACCTTAAGTTCTTAATTGCAGGCATGCTTGGTACAATAACGTAACCAAACAATTTAGTCTCGACCTGCATGGGCCACCATTAAAAACATGTCACGACCCGCTACCCAAATTGTTGGGCCGGGCCGAGTCATGTCCAGCCTGCGTTTGGGATAAAACGCAGTAAGCTGTTCTAGAGATAAAAAGATAAGACTAAATGTGCTAACAGTTCTATAAGTGAATAAAAGTCATAAATGCTCCAAACACAAAAGTCGTCTCATATAGTAAAATGTCCATGTACAAGTCTGAAATGTAAAACTGGATACATGTCCAGTTACAAAACACGTAGTCTAATACATGACTACACTAAATATCCTAAGCAGCTATGCAAACTAGACGAGTTTCCCCGCAGGAACATCCTCGTAAAGCAAAGCCGGGTCCTCGGCAGTATCTCCATAATACGACTCGCAGAGTAACTCCTCCTCAGTAAGGATACCTACAACGTTATCCTGTCAGGACGGGAGCAAGTACTGAAACTAACAAACTAGCATATGAAACATGGAAATAAACATAAGAGGAAATAACTGGAAACATGGCATCATATAGTCTATCAAGGCAAAGATACATATGTCATAAAGACAGATATATATGTAATGTTTAAAACTGTAGCAGGTACGTGATCGTCAATAGGTGTACAATGTACTGTGGTACATGTAAATAAAATATACATACGTACAAGTTAACAAGCATAGGTGTACATCCGTACAGAAATACGGGATAATGGCCTGCGGCAAGGTATGCATATAAAATGCGACCTCGCTCGCTACCATAGGGGGGCATGATCATGTACTCAACTGTCAGTTTCCCCATAACCCATATTCTAATCATGTGAGAGATACATAAAGACTGTTCTAAGCATGGTAGTAATGGAAAGTACAACATGTGATATTTTAACTTGCTACCCCAAGGTTCAGCATTTAACATGGTTGGATTTATAGTTCATTTATGTAACAGTATATAAAGTTTGTAGAAAGTACTTGCCTCTAGCAAAGCAAAGCAAAGCAAGCTGCGATAAAAGTGCTATAGATGTCTGGTAACTCGTCACTGTAGAAATAAATACATAAACTTAGTTTTTACACTAAGCTAAAATACTATGACACTAATTGGTGCAATACGACTTGTGACTGGGTACCTAGCCAAAATGATGACTTTAGCATAGGAGACCAGTGTGGGGTGACACACTACTATAACTAACATTCTAGGGTCTTTACACTAGTGAGGGGTGTCACGCCCCAGAACCAGAATATTGGAGAGCGGGGGAATGACTCAGCCAGCTACGTATTATGGGTAGATGAATACCGTATAATACGATCAATGCTGTCTAACCAGACGAGGGGGTGCATACTACATAAAAGTCCTACTATGGTCACTTCACATCTATTGTCTCAATCATTTAAACAAGGAACTGAAATAGAGAACATGTAAGATAAAGCAGCAAGGCGTCCCAAACGCTTTGTCAAAATGTTCTTGATATCTGGCTTTACAAAATATAGCCAGATTGATGTAGCAAAAGTATACACAATTGTTATCAGCTGCAGCCTGACTTAGTTACAATTATGCAAAAGTAAGTACAAGACGATCCGACTAACATGTCGGTGCCAAACGGCAAGGTATAAAGTATTTAACAAAACGAGCGGGGAAGTAAGAAAACCCACTCGAGTCCTCCTGCGATCATCCTTCTAGTGTTGACCATCTTGGAGGTAGAAGTAAGCTGGATCCTCGGGAACCGGCTCTAAATCTGGCCATGCAAAACCAGAGAGGTTAGACCTCTAATAGCAAGTACCTCAAGGAAGGACGATATGAAGGATTAAACCAGTAAGTAAGAGAATATAATAATAGATCTCTGCTTGCTACTAGGACTCACATCACATCAAGACACTTCGGACCAACCTCCCAACCAAACAAGGACAGAAGTTGGCCCGTCATGTCCTCACATTCTGATCATCCCAGTTAAGTAACAGAGTAGGTACAGTACACAAACAAATCATCTTAAACGGCCAATCAACTACTACGGCTTGCTATTGTGAGTACCAAGTTATCCTGGAATAATGCAATTAGGGATTCCTCAGTTCTTACTATGTGCAAGCAAGGCTAGTCTATCCAGTCAATCAATTGGCCCATGCATGAATTAGACGAGTCCTAGCAGGACGCTCGTCAATATACAATATACAATAATAATAAAAGCAGATACTGTGTTCCTGCCCGTGTGGCAGATCTACAGTATCTGTGGGAACCAGCCGGCCCGTCGGGTACTACTCGTTCCAAGAAGGCTGCCATGTAAGAATTCGGGAATCCATTCTCTCCATGCAATCATTATTTTATTTAACTTAATAGTCCCTACGTTGAGTGAAATCCCATGCCGTGGATCATGGTCATTCAAATGAGTACTTTCGTACGGGGTACGATATGCACAACTCTACAACGATACCAGTACGGTTAGGTTGCAGGTCCTACATAGCGTAATGCAACAATCAAATCTAACCACGGTAATCATGCCTTGACCATAAAGTACACATACTTCTTTTGTAGAAAAATAACTAAATAATTAAATAAATAATTTGAAGCCTGCATGTGCCTGTATGCCAATATTCGAGATTAGCCAGTCGATTACAATAGTTCATTATATGAACGTGTCTCATTCGTTCAATTCAATAAGACGACTAGCCAGTCTCTTTAGTTCCAACTAGGAACGCATGATCAATTTTAGTCAAGCTAACAATTATTATCAATGGTATCAAGGCATGAAAGTCAACTAGTATTCAGTGGGGTCGAGTCTACAACCCTCAGGGTTTAATTCCAGTCAATCCGGGTATCTATAACTCAATTCAAGACACATGGTACATCCCACGTCACAATCTATAATTAACAGAATTACTAGCATATCATGATTATATCAATATTCAGGGCTATAGAATAGTCATGCGGCTAAGTCTAATGCGGCCAGGATGAATCTTATGCAGCAAGGAAAAGAGTCGGGTTCATGCAGCTCAGGGGGTAGAGGCGCATGCTGCTGAAGAGGCAGGAACCTATGCGGCTGGCGAGTGGGACTAGCTTTCATGCGGCAAGCAGAAAGGGTATTCCATGCGGCTAGGATGAATTGGGCTCATGCGGCCGAAAAAGGCAAGACACATGTGGTCAGCGGGAAGGATACTCATGCGGCTGGCGGGAATGAGTCCATGCAGCTCAACCAAGTCGAACCCCATGCGGCCGGGTCAAGGAGATTGCTTATGCGGCTGGCGGGGGAGGAAAGTCCATGCGGCTATAAAGTTCAGGACCTCATGCGGCCAGCGAGTGAGTCTGGTTCATGCGGCTGGATTTGGAGAGAAATCCATGCGGTCAGGAAAGACGGGGGCGCATATGCGGTTAAGTGGGGAAAGTCCATACGGCTAGGATGAATTCCCTATGCGGCTGGGCTCAAATGAGTCTCATGCGGCCGGGTAGAAACTTTCCATGCGGCTGAGAAGGAAACAACCCATGCGGCTGGGAATCACTTGCCGCATGAATTATTCATGCGGTCAAGTCAAGTACTGTTCTTCTTCTCCAAGTTTCAGAGAAGAAGAACACTATAAACCCAAGCTTCAAAGTTCCATAAAACCTTCATCCAGAGTCCAAATTCGAACTTCCTTAGGTCAAAATTGGGTAGAACGAAATTCTCTACAACATGGAACCATCAAAACTTGAAGATATCAAAGTTTACTAGATCAAAACCTAAGAAACCCGAAAAATATAACAAACTTAGATCTACAACAAATTAGCCATGGAAATTGAAAATGCTAAGTACTAAAAAGACTTAGAATCAAATAAGGAGGATGATGGAATAATAATAATGGGGATCCATCAAGAAGCAAGTTGGCACTTGCCTACGGTTTGTTAGGTGGAGAGAGTAATGAAGAAGAAGAAGAGGAGTAATGGTGAAGAAGTAAAGTAAATGAGGAGAGAGAAGGGAGAGGGTGACTTAAATATGGAAGGGGTGGTAGGTGGGAGTTGGGCCGGGTCCAATGGGTCCAACAAGGCTAACCCGAAAGTAAGACTAAAGCAGGAAATAAAATACAGGAAATAAAGTACGGAAACAAAATTACAGAAATAAATTATCATAAAAATTAAAGAGCAGCTAATTAATTAACATGAAAATTTAAAGAGCAGGTAATAGAATTGCAGAAAAATAAAGTGCGGAAAATAAAATGCAGATAATTAATTAACACGAAGTTATTAAAATTTAAATACAGGATACTACATGATAAATGCTAAATAAATACATTCAGGCAATATACGTATTAAAATACGCATTCTGGGAACGGAGAGTGACATCTCTACCCTCCTTAGAAAAATTCCGTCCTCGGAATTTCAAATCCAAGCAGGATAGAAACATCGGGGCTAAACTAATCTAAGTGCAAGCAATTCAATGAAGCAATCCTTTTACAATATCCATAGCAAGTAACATATATGTAAACCCATCAATCTACGATATCAAGCAATTCTACCCATAAGGTGATAAGCATGAGAAATCAAGACAATCAAGGTATACAGAAAAAGATATACCTTGTGAGTCAAATAGGTGTGGATACCGTGATCGGATATCATCCTCACGTTTCCACGTTGACTCTTCCAAGGAGTGATGACCCCAAGCAACTCGGACAAGACTAATTGTACGGTTCTTGAGTATCTTCTCTCTTCGGTCCAAAATGGACACAGGCTGTTCCTCGTAAGACAGGTTGGTACCAACAACCAGCTCAGAGTGATCGAGGACATGGCTTGGGTCCGATACATACCTACGTAATTGAGATACATGAAATACGTCATGCACCTCTCGTAACGAAGGTGGGAGTGATAAACGATAAGCAACATCGCCTATCCGATCAAGAATAACAAACGGGCCCATGTATCGAGGACTCAACTTCCCGCGAACGCCAAACCTAATGACCCCACGGGTAGGTGAGATCCTCAAGAACACGTGGTCCCCAACAGAAAACTCTAGCGGCCTACGATGCTGGTCTGCCCAATGACGATGCCGATCCTATGCAACTCGAAGTCGCTCTCTAATTCCTTTGACTAATTCTACTGTCTGAACAATCATTTCTGGGCCTAACATCTTCCTTTCCCCGATATCATCCCATGCTAGCGGCGATCTACACTTCTTACCATATAGTGCTTCGAATGGCGCCATCTGGATACTGGCTTGATAACTATTGTTGTATGAGAACTCGACCAAGTAAAGGTGACTCTCCCAAGACCCTCCAAAATCTAGAGTACAAGCTCGCAACATGTCTTCTAAAGTCTGAATCGTTCTTTCTGATTGCCCATCCGTCTGCGGATGGTAAGCCGTACTAAACCTTAACTTGGTACCCAGACTATGATGCAAGCTCTTCCAAAAATGCGATGTAAAGCGGGTATCTCGATCCGACACAATACTGACAGGGACTCCATGTTGTCTGACTATCTGTTGTACATATAACTCTACCAACTTTTCTGTAGATTGCCCTACTCTGAAAGGAAGAAAATATGCTACCTTTGTAAGCCGATCCACTATCACCCAAATAGCATCTTTACCACTTGGTGATCTCGGTAAACCGGTCACAAAGTCTATTGTAATATGTTTCCATTTCTATTCCGGAATAGGAAGCGGTTGCAATAATCCAGCTGGCCTCTGTTGTTCTGCCTTTACTTGCTGACATATCAAGCAACGGGAAACAAACCTAGCTATCTCCCTCTTCATCCCGTTCCACCAGAAGTGCTGCTTGATATCTTGGTACATCTTGGTCCCTCCAGGGTGAATAGAATATTGAGAACTGTGAGCTTCTGCCATAACCTCCTGTCTGATATCTCCACTAGGAACACATAGGCGTGACCCAAACCTAAGTGTACCATCTTCATGGATTTGTATCTCCTTTCTGAGTCCTGACTCACATTCTGTCCTAAGCTTCTGAATCCTTGGGTCCTGTGCCTGAGCTGCCTTGATCCTGTCTACCAAGTCGGATTGAACTTGTAGACTAGCCAGAATTCCTACATCACTAGAAAGTACAACCTCGATGCCCATTTCCTGAAGGTCTTCTAAGATATGCTTCTGCGTTGTCAACATAAATGCGCCGCCTCTTCTGCTGAGAGCGTCTGCTACCACATTAGCCTTGCCTGGATGATACTGAAGCTCCACGTCATAATCCTTGATCAACTCCAACCATCTTCTCTGCCTCATGTTCAGTTTCTTCTGGGTAAAGATGTACTTCAGACTTTTGTGATCTGTGTATATCTCCACTCGGTCACCATATAAGTAATGCCTCCATAGCTTCAAAGCAAACACTACTGCCGCCAATTCCAGATCATGAGTTGGATAATTCTTCTCGTGGTCCCGAAGCTGCCTAGATGCATATGCTATCACCTTCCCATGCTGCATGAGGACACATCCAAGTCCTTTACCTGACGCATCACAATATACGGTAAAACCTCCAGGTCCAACTGGCAACGTAAGAATGGGCACTGATATCAACTTCTGCTTCAGATTTTCAAATGAGGCCTGACATTCTACAGACCAAACGAATGGTACATCCTTTCGTGTCAAGCGGGTCATGGGTGCTGAAAGCCTTGCAAAGTCTGACACAAACCTTCTGTAATATCCCGCCAATCCCAAGAAACTCCGTACATCAGCTACGGTCTTGGGTACTGGCCAACTCTTCACTGCTTTTACCTTCTTGGGATCCACTGCTACTCCAGTTCCTGATACAATATGACCCAAAAATGAAATGTGGTCCATCCAGAACTCACACTTGCTGAGCTTGGCGTACAACTGGTTCTCTCTCAGAACCTGCAACACTTTCCGGAGGTGGTCTTCATGCTCCTCTTCACTAGCAGAGTACACAAGAATGTCGTCGAGAAATACTACGACAAACTGATCTAAATACGGCATAAAGATGCGATTCATCAAATCCATGAAGATAGCTGGCGCATTGGTCAAACCAAACGGCATTACTAAAAACTCATAATGCCCATACTTCGACCTGAATGCTGTCTTGGGAATGTCTTCCTTCCGAACCCTCACCTGATGATACCCTGAACGAAGATCTATCTTGGAGAAAACTCTAGCCTTGCTCAACTGATCAAATAAGTCGTCAATCCTGGGTAATGGGTACTTGTTCTTTACTGTTGCCGCATTTAGCTTCCTGTAGTCAATGCATAATCTGGATGATACATCCTTCTTCCCTACAAGTACCACTGGTGCTGCCCATGGTGACACGCTAGTTTGGATAAACTTCTTCTCCTTCAATTCCTCTATGTGCTGATACACCTTGGCCTGTTCTGAATCCGCCATTCTGTAAACCCGATCTGATATTGGTTTAGTTCCTGGTGCCAATTCTATACTGAACTCAATATCTCTAACTGGTGGTAGACCTGGAAGTTCTTCGGGAAATACGTCTAGAAATTCTTCAACTACCTTCGGAATCTGAACTTCTTCCATTGTTGTTACTACTCCCTGCTCTTGCTGAGTTGCCTCTGACCTGACCAAGGTGAACCTCTCCATGCCTGGAATATCAAAAGATACACTTCCACTACGACAATCTATTGTCGCATGACTGTCTTTCAGCCAGTCCATGCCTAAGATAACGTCAAAATTTCCAACAGGAAATTCTATCAACCGGGCGGGTAAAGGATGCCCGCACACCACGACACTACATGCTAAACTAACTCTACTAACTCCCACGAGCCCATTACCAGTGAGTATATTCAACCTCCCTGGCAATGCCTCGAACTCCACTCCTAGTCATGTCGCAAATTGTGCAGATATAAATGAATGGGATGCTCCCGAATCAAATAATGCTACTGCGGGATATGAGGCGACGAGAATGTTACCTGCCACAACATCTCCTGATGCCAATGCCTCTTCCAAGGACAGTGTGAATGCCTGCCCTCGACCTCCTTGCTGATTTCCATGCCGTGGCCTAGCCTGGTGCTGCTGCTGGCCCCTGCCTTGATGATGCTGGGGTGGTCTATGCTGGTGTTGCTGCATCGGCGGCCCCTGCTGCCGAAATATCTGAGCCTGTGATACTAACGGACGCTGCGCCAACGGCCTCACTGCCAATACTGGTCTTCGATACTGTCCTGCTCCTGGTGCTGGCAGAGCAGGAAACTGCTGCCCTGGTCCTCCTGCCCTCGAATTCATGGGACATGTGGTAACCCGATGATCTGGATTTCCACATATCAGACACAGTCCGTTCAATGTCCGACACACATCTCTAGTGTGCCCTATCTTCCCACAATAAGTGCAGCCCGCCGGGGGTTGCTGGTTCTTCCTCTGTTGTTGTTGCTGCTGCCTGGGTGGTGCTGGCCCTCGTATCGCCATATCGTGGATACGAATGCCAGTGGATGGTGCTGTTGTTCGGGGCGCTGCTCCTCCTCCTCCTTCAATCTGACTGTGGGATCTCTTCTGACCCCCAGTCCTTACTGTAAGCCTCTGAATGGTGATCTCATGCCTTCGAGTCGCCGTCAATACTTTATCAAAAGTTTGGTAATTGTGCCCCTCTATCAATTGCAAGAGCTCAAGATGAAACCCTTGCTGGAACCTCATCGCCCTCTGGCGTTCCGTTGCTACCATCTCTGGGGCAAACCTACTCAATCTGCAGAACTCCGCTGCATAAGCATCTACAGTCTTGCCAGCCTGTCTGAGGTTGATAAACTTCTGTTGTAGCTCAAACTGCGCCACAACTCCATAATACTTCGTCTTGAATCTTGCTGTAAAATCGTTCCATGCAACAGGACGTCTGATGCCTACTTCCTCTGCTTCCCACCAATCACGTGCGAGATCCTGAAGTAACAACTTCACCAGATCCACACGCTCTTCGGCCGGTACCTTAGCGGCTGTCAGGATAGCCTCGATATCCTTAAGCCATGCATCTGCTGAGATGGCATCCTCCGTGCCCTCGAAACGACGGGGGTTGTACTTGCAAAACCTGGCTGATGCTCCTGAATCAGTCCTCACTCCTCTTTCCAATGCCGTCTGTAATCCTTGGTTGAGTAGTACATTCTGCTCTTGCAACTGAGCGTGCATGCGCTGCTGAACTAACATCTGGTGTTGCTGAGTGGCCATCATCCCTCTCATAATCTCTAGAAGGGCTGGTGTGTCCACTTGGGTAGGTGGAACTGTTGGTGGGGGTGGAACATCCGGATACTGCGGTCCAACCGCTGGTTCTACTATCACTTCTTCCTGGATAGTCTCTTGAGTTAGTACCGGCTCTTGTTGCTGACCAACATGGTCAGGTTGTCCATGCTGCTGTCCATGTTGTTGCTGTCCATCTCTAATAGGTACGGACGAGGTGCCCCTAAGAAAAGGGACAAGAGAACAATCAAACGATCGGACATGAAGGATCAATGAAGTCAAAGGATACTGGAATGTCAAGCAAGGGTTGAAAACAACGAATCATGAGATCAAGGGGGAACATATATGATTGAGACATCCTATAAATCAAAACACCCCACAAGTCTGAAACCAGACCTGCATGGGCCACCACTAAAACCTTGTCACGCCCCAGAACCAGAATACTGGAGAGCGGGGGAATGACTCAGCCAGCTACGTATTACGGGTAGATGAATACCGTATAATACGATCAATGCTGTCTAACCAGACGAGGGGGTGCATACTACATAAAAGTCCTACTATGGTCACTTCACATCTATTGTCTCAATCATTTAAACAAGGAACTGAAATAGAGAACATGTAAGATAAAGCAGCAAGGCGTCCCAAACGCTTTGTCAAAATGTTCTTGATATCTGGCTTTACAAAATATAGCCAGATTGATGTAGCAAAAGTATACACAATTGTTATCAGCTGCAGCCTGACTTAGTTACAATTATGCAAAAGTAAGTACAAGACGATCCGACTAACATGTCGGTGCCAAACGGCAAGGTATAAAGTATTTAACAAAACGAGCGGGGAAGTAAGAAAACCCACTCGAGTCCTCCTGCGATCATCCTTCTAGTGTTGACCATCTTGGAGGTAGAAGTAAGCTGGATCCTCGGGAACCGGCTCTAAATCTGGCCATGCAAAACCAGAGAGGTTAGACCTCTAATAGCAAGTACCTCAAGGAAGGACGATATGAAGGATTAAACCAGTAAGTAAGAGAATATAATAATAGATCTCTGCTTGCTACTAGGACTCACATCACATCAAGACACTTCGGACCAACCTCCCAACCAAACAAGGACAGAAGTTGGCCCGTCATGTCCTGACATTCTGATCATCCCAGTTAGGTAACAGAGTAGGTACAGTACACAAACAAATCATCTTAAACGGCCAATCAACTACTACGGCTTGCTATTGTGAGTACCAAGTTATCCTGGAATAATGCAATTAGGGATTCCTCAGTTCTTACTATGTGCAAGCAAGGCTAGTCTATCCAGTCAATCAATTGGCCCATGCATGAATTAGACGAGTCCTAGCAGGACGCTCGTCAATATACAATATACAATAATAATAAAAGCAGATACTGTGTTCCTGCCCGTGTGGCAGATCTACAGTATCTGTGGGAACCAGCCGACCCGTCGGGTACTACTCGTTCCAAGGGGGCTGCCATGTAAGAATTCGGGAATCCATTCTCTCCATGCAATCATTATTTTATTTAACTTAATAGTCCCTACGTTGAGTGAAATCCCATGCCGTGGATCATGGTCATTCAAATGAGTACTTTCGTACGGGGTACGATATGCACAACTCTACAACGATACCAGTGCGGTTAGGTTGCAGGTCCTACATAGCGTAATGCAACAATCAAATCTAACCACGGTAATCATGCCTTGACCATAAAGTACACATACTTCTTTTGTAGAAAAATAACTAAATAATTAAATAAATAATTTGAAGCCTGCATGTGCCTGTATGCCAATATTCGAGATTAGCCAGTCGATTACAATAGTTCATTATATGAACGTGTCTCATTCGTTCAATTCAATAAGATGACTAGCCAGTCTCTTTAGTTCCAACTAGGAACGCATGATCAATTTTAGTCAAGCTAACAATTATTATCAATGGTATCAAGGCATAAAAGTCAACTAGTATTCAGTGGGGTCGAGTCTACAACCCTCAGGGTTTAATTCCAGTCAATCCGGGTATCTATAACTCAATTCATGACACATGGTACATCCCACGTCACAATCTATAATTAACAGAATTACTAGCATATCTGGATTATATCAAGTTTATGCAAAAAGGCGTAAGGATATAAAATAGACGTAAAATATCTAATAAAATATCAATATTCAGGGCTATAGAATAGACATGCGGCTAAGTCTAATGCGGCCAGGATGAATCTTATGCAGCAAGGAAAAGAGTCGGGTTCATGCGGCTCAGGGGGTAGAGGCGCATGCTGCTGAAGAGGCAGGAACCTATACGGCTGGCGAGTGGGACTAGCTTTCATGCGGCAAACAGAAAGGGTGTTCCATGCGACTAGGATGAATTGGGCTCATGCGGCCGAAAAAGGCAAGACACATGTGGTCAGCGGGAAAGATACTCATGCGGCTGGCGGAAATGAGTCCATGCGGCTCAACCAAGTCGAACCCCATGCGGCCGGGTCAAGGAGATTGCTTATGCGGCTGGCGGGGGAGGAAAGTCCATGCGGCTATAAAGTTCAGGACCTCATGCGGCCAGCGAGTGAGTCTGGTTCATGCGGCTGGATTTGGAGAGAAATCCATGCGGTCAGGAAAGACGGGGGCGCATATGCGGTTAAGTGGGGAAAGTCCATGCGGCTAGGATGAATTCCCTATGCGGCTGGGCTCAAATGAGTCTCATGCGGTCGGGTAGAAACTTTCCATGCGGCTGAGAAGGAAACAACCCATGCGGCTGGGAATCACTTGCCGCATGAATTATTTATGCGGTCAAGTCAAGTACTGTTCTTCTTCTCCAAGTTTCAGAGAAGAAGAACACCATAAACCCAAGCTTCAAAGTTCCATAAAACCTTCATCCAGAGTCCAAATTCGAACTTCCTTAGGTCAAAATTGGGTAGAACGAAATTCTCTACACATGGAACCATCAAAACTTGAAGATATCAAAGTTTACTAGATCAAAACCTAAGAAACCCGAAAAATATAACAAACTTAGATCTACAACAAATTAGCCATGGAAATTGAAAATGCTAAGTACTAAAAGACTTAGAATCAAATAAGGAGGATGATGGAATAATAATAATGGGGATCCATCAAGAAGCAAGTTGGCACTTGCCTACGGTTTGGTAGGTGGAGAGAGTAATGAAGAAGAAGAAGAGGAGTAATGGTGAAGAAGTAAAGTAAATGAGGAGAGAGAAGGGAGAGGGTGACTTAAATATGAAAGGGGTGGTAGGTGGGAGTTGGGCCGGGTCCAATGGGTCCAACAAGGCTAACCCGAAAGTAAGACTAAAGCAGGAAATAAAATACAGGAAATAAAGTACGGAAACAAAATTGCAGAAATAAATTATCATGAAAATTAAAGAGCAGCTAATTAATTAACATGAAAATTTAAAGAGCAGGTAATAGAATTGCAGAAAAATAAAGTACGGAAAATAAAATGCAGATAATTAATTAACACGAAGTTATTAAAATTTAAATACAGGATACTACATGATAAATGCTAAATAAATACATTCAGGCAATATACGTATTAAAATACGCATTCTGGGAACGGAGAGTGACAAGGGGTGAGGTTCAATACGGCTAAAACTCAAAATAGCACAAAAGTTGCAAGTCATAATTATTCAATAAATAAATCAAATAGATATTGTGTTCCAACAATTTTGAGATAGACAAAAAGCTTAATTTTATATAGAATAAAGTACCAAAATGATCTTTGTTAATTATAGAAATTTATTATAATTTTTCTGGAATTTATTAACCAGTACAAGTATTTTATAAAAATCAGTTTTCCTAAGTATACAGAAAATGAGTTCTGGTTTCATATACCAAAATAGTGGCAAAACTGTAAATTAAATACTATAAAAATTATACTAATTTAGCTAAATTAACATAGTATCTAAATACTATTTTTCCAGAATTTTAACAGCAATTGAAGTATTTTTAGAAATTCAAAAACAGCATTGCACACAATTGAAATTAAATAATTAATTATCTGCGTATTTTGTCCATGTATATAATTTGAACCAAAGTTCAAATACAGGACCCAAGGCCATGAATCAAGTCCAATATGACTTGTACAGGTCTTGAATGTGTGAAAACACATTTGGGTCCAAAAACCCATGCTTGGCTTGGACACCAAATGGTTGCAGTAATTTAAATATACCCAAAAATACAAAGTGGTAAAAGTGCAAAATAAATATTAATATTTTAATAAAGTAAAATTATACATAGTAGTCCTAAAAATATGACAAGTATATTTACTTAATAATAATTTACACTAGGTAGAGTGAAATACATATACAAAATGTATATCTACAATATTTATATATACATATAAATATATAGATATTTACATAAGGGATATATACATACATATGTAAAACAATACATATATATATAGAAAATACTTAAATATAAAATATATATATATACAAATATTGTATACATATATATATAATAGTATATATACAATAATATATATATACACATGAACATATTTACATATATACATATATATACATAAATACATATATTTTTTTACATAAATACATATATATATATATATATATATATATATATATATATATATATATATATTAATACATATATATATATATATATATATATATATATATATATATATATATACAAATACATGTATACATATATATCTATAAATATATATATATAAATAATAAAAAAAGGAAAAAGAAAAAGAAAACAACAGCACAGAAGAAGGGGGGATTCGAACTCGGGCCACTGAGCCGAGTTCTTAGACTCGGTCGGGCTAGCCAGGGGGTCAGCCCGCTCGTGTGTTAGAGTTAGGATTCTGTTTATTTTATTTAGGTTTAAGTTAGATTATACAGTAGCCCGAAATATCACTCTGTGTCCAGACAGTTTGGGACACAGAGTCTACGTGTCCGTGCTATGCACGACACGTACGAGCATCGATCTACGTATCCAAGCACTGGACTAGGGTCCCCGTGTCCTGGCAAACCACATACGTGGATTCGAGACACGTATGACACGATTCAGTGCTGCAACTTACATGTCCGGTGATTGGGGAGGGTTTCAAAGGCCGTGGACGGCGGAGGAGTGGTCGGGGCGGTGGCACTCGGGTGGCGCTGGGCTCCACTCGTCGGGACGAACACATCGGCGGTGGTTGGGGACGGTGACAGTCGTCGTAGGGGCTGCAATGGGTAGATGGCCGGAGTTAGGGTTTGGGGCTTAGGGTTTGGGGAAGAACGGGGCTGTGGTCGGCGGTGGTTAGGTCGTAGTGGTGGTGGTCGACTGAGGGGAGTGAGGGTGTTTATATAGGGGGGGTCGAGTCGGTCGGGGGGGGCGTGCGCTGGCCGGAAATGGCGGGGGCAGTCGCGCTGGCGGTCGTCGGGCAGTCGGGTCGTCGGCGGTGGGTAGATTAGGATTTAGCGTTTAGGTCCCCCCTAGTTTAGGTTAGTACACAATGGTCCTAACAGTTACTAAATGTAAATACAAAATTTGCATTCCATATTTAAAAACAATTAATTAATTACAAAATGCATTTATAATAATTCTAATTATTACAAACTATAATTAAAACAATTTAATAAATTACAAAACTATATTAAAATAATTCTAATTATTACAAAATGATATTAAAACTTTTAATTAATTATAAAATGATATTTTTGTATTTAAAACTTATTTAAAATTCATTTAAAAATTCTAAAAAAATTCCTAAAAATCATAATAAATATTTTTAAGGCTAAATATGACATTAATAATTAATTAACACTAGTTAAATAAATTTTAAAAAATAGGGGCCCACAAGAAGCTCTTGAACGTGCTATAGCAACTTGGTCAGGAGATTATGATCATTAGTGGTTCTAGAGGAATGCTTTCAGCTCTTTTATAGAGTTTTAAGATAATTGTTAGATATTTACACTGATTGGCGCGCAATACAATTGGCGCACCATCACTCATTTGCGCGAACGATTGGCTTAACTGCATGTGACACATAACATTCTGTGAGAGGATGCGCTTGGTCGTGAGCAGTACTGCATGCATATTCTTCGAGATTAGTGGTATATGTACCACGTCATCCAACTGCTTCTGGATAATAGTAGATTAATTGGCGCCAATTGATGAATGGCGTATGCTGTTGTTAGGCGCCATTTATGAAAAAGCGCTAGGCATCTTGAAACTATTTGATTCCTTCACGCTAACCATGCATGGCGCAAAGTAAATGACAAATTGTAATGATGATTATGATATATCCTTCTCGAGCACCGCGCACATCAGGATTTGAGATCTTCTTTATTAAACGTGCTGTCAGTCATAATGACAAACGTTTGGCTTCCCAAGGAAGCTGGCCACGTGGCCTCCAGCGCCATATAATGTTCGGCGCTATCTGATACAGTGCGCCATCTGACCCTATGTACCATTTGATAAGTACAGCCTGGCTCTATCTGTTAATGGCGTATTTGCAATGTTTGATATATTTTATGCTTCTACAAGACCCCCTTCAAAGTTTTCAAATTTGAATTTTTTTGAAATTTGAAATACTTTGAATAAGAAGCATCCTTGCGCTTTTGACGCACCATAGAATCTTAACCGACTTAGATTTCACGCACAATTTGCGTAGCTATTACGCTTAGGCTTTGGCTATAAATATCATTGAGAAGAGAGAAAGCTTTTTACTTGATATTTTTTCTCTCAATCTCTCCTCGTCTTCTCGCTTTCTCGCTCTTCCAAGTTCTCCGAGCATCGACAATGGCACTAAGGAGATCCACCATGGACAAAGGCAAGGGAGTCGCCGGAGCTCCGTCACGCTCGTCATCGCTGAGGGTGCCACAGTACGTGCCACCATCGGTGAGAGCCGAGGAAGCGAACCCCGCTCTCGAAGATGATTGCTTAGTTGGAGAAGATAAACAATGCACTTAGCGCTAGTTGATGACAATGCCAACTAAAAGCCAGCGTCGACCGCCTCTTTCAGAGTGTTGGTTGGCGCTGCACAATTTTCCAAATAACGCCATCTCTTTCAGAGTGTTGGCTAAAAACATATCGTGCACCCTTTGTTTATACAAAGTGCGCTGGGTGCCATGTATCAAAATGTTGCATGCATAAAAATAATAACTGTCATAACACATGCACAAATTTAAAAATTTCCATGCTACATGCACAATTGGGGAACCAACATACTTCATGCGCAAAGAATGAGAAGACTGTCATAATGCATGTACCAGCTAGAAGATTGTCATGTTGTATGCACTATTTAGGGAATTTCCATATCGTATGCGCCATTTAGAGATTGTCATACTGCATGCACAATTTAGGGAATTGCCATACTGTATGCGTCATTTAGAGACTGTCATAATGCATACGCAATTTAGAGACTGTCATGTCGCGCAGAGTTAAAATCACTTCGATAATTTTTGTAAAACTAATCTTTCATGATTTTAACTTTTGTTTCTTGTTTTGTAGTTGATCTCAGGGAAAACCCTCATGTGGAGATATTGGCTTCTGCTTTCTGAGTATCAGAATACCAAGAAGATCTATCTCATGTACCCTTCCCGTAGTATGACCTTCCTGTTACCAGGAGAGCTCTGCTAGAGTCCCAAGATGAAAAGACTCTACTATGTCTGATGAATGGTGAACCCTTCTTAAGTATAGATCAAGTTCACCATAAAAAACCAGCCTTCTTGTTTGGAGAAGCCATTGAAAAAGCCTCACAGCCTAAGTCGAAACGATCAGAGTGGAGATAGATTAGTATATCTCACATGCATGACGAAACATTTATCTCTATCCCGATACGCCCATACCGGCTACCCTCGGAAAATGTCATAGGATCTGACTCCATTCCAACAGGCTAGGGTTGGAAAGATGCCACAAATTAGGGCCCCAGACGAGGGACATATTCTTCAGTTCATCAGAGAAGCATAACACACATTTGAGAGGCTTGAAACCACGTTCTGTGCCGACCAAGGATTCGTCTTTGATGATTCCAGTCAGAATATCCTTCTTTGCAAACACCTTTATTGGCAGGAGGAGCAAATCCTGCTTCGAATATGCGGCTGACGGGTTGATGAATCCAGGCATCAAACGCTGGAACCGACTTTCAATCTGGGCCTAAACAACTTTAAAGACAAGATGCTTGAATTGGAACTTTATGAACACGTCTTGACCACTTCTTGTGGCATCCGCACCAATTCCAATATGTTTTTAGCCTTGGTGGAGAGGTACAACAATAGGATAGGTACCTTTGTGACTCCTCGTACAGAGATAGGCCTCGCCCTTCATGAGATGCAATATATTTGTATCTGCCAATGGGTGACATTCCCTATGAAGAATATGTGCCAACTCTAGACAAAGCGAACCCGCAAATGGTGGCAGTCTTTGAAGTGTTGTTATGTCATTTCATGATTTGCACTCTTTGTACAAGAGCAAAGCAAATTGGACGTGCTACTTGTCCAAATTGTTAGTGTATCTAATCCTGGACCATGTCCCGGAAAGTAAGGTGCAAGAACACTTAGACTGCGAGCCCCGCTTCTTCGAACCACTCAGCAGTGGTACTACCGAGAGACTGATAGAAGAGTCAAGGCATGTTGATCATGAGCTTACAGAAGATTGGCATAATTTTGTTGCTGGTACTCCTATCGAGACTTATATAAGACAGGATGGTATAACCATGTCTTGAAAAGCTACTTTGGCAGGCTTCCTCTCTCTTTCTGCGACTGTTCATGGTTCCTAGAGCCAGTATCGTCGACCGAATCCATCGAGGCGTACTATTCACCGTTGTGCGTTTAGTATTTGGGTACAATATGGATATTCTTTCTATGATGACTTGTCGGCTAAATGCATGTCTTCGTGCATTTACAAACACCATGATAGAGAATCCCAACACTCGAGACGAGTTTCCTCAACTGAGATGCTATATACTTATTTATTTGGCTGCTTACTACTACATCATCCCACTTTGATGGATCTAACTCTCGGTGCTACAAGAGGAGATTTTATCGGTCGTTATGCCACGTCTCGATGGAAAGTGAATTCTCTTTTGATTGTAGAAAGGCATTGAACATTGGCTCTGAGTGGAGGTTCTTCAGCATTGCCCCTCCTTCCAGCTATGAGAATTTTCCACCTCTCCTCATGGACTTAAAGCCTATGGCTACTCGTGCACCTCCAGCAGCTTTCATGTGGTTGAAAATGATCAGACCTTCTCACCTTGTATATCGGTTCGAGAGTGAGTGTTTTCTGGAATCATATCTGCCTAGCCGATTTGCTCGCCAATGCGGCTACGACCAGATGCACGTTGGAAATGAACCACCTGCCTGAAAGCTTTCAGATATTTGATCGATGGTGCTAGAGGATGGAGGTATTATAGTATGAGGGGCACTAAAGCTACGTTTACTATGCCTTATCCTACCTGTGAAGCGGGCCCGCGTATGTTGCATACATACATGAATTTCTATACCTCAGCCAACTGTAAGTTACAGAGGCTGAAAAGAATGTTCCTGCTGACGAACCTCTAGAAGCTACACTTGTCGGTTTCCCTGATGAAGTGGATGGTGCGCTGCATGTCATTCTCAAGAAGCGGAAAGCGAAATCTCCGGTAAAGGGGACTAGCAAGAAACAGAAAACTGGGGACTCATCTACCCAATCTGCCCCAGATGAGCCTCATTCTCCTACCAAAGTTTAGGAAAAGAAAAAGAAAGAAGCAATAATATTGAAAAGCCTGTGGCGAGGATGAGGCTTCAATTACGACAACTAGAAGAGGGACTTTTCTCTGGAGGAACATCTTCCTTCAAGGGAACAACCCCATCTCTTATCCAGAAGGGAAGTAGAATTTCCATTGAAGAAACCAGTAGAGAGCCGATTGTGCATGATGAACCTTCCGGAACTGAGTGATCACCTCCACTGCCGCTTAAGCGCAAAGTAAGGAGGAAATTATTGGCAACAAGAGTTGAGAAGGAGAAAACTGTAGTCTCTCCTATTTTATCATCACCGAGGCAGTCTTCTGATCATCCAGAACCCTTATTGCCGTCACAAGATCCACTGTCTCCAAAAGGTGATACCTTTACTCTTTCAATCCACCAGGAGTTATTAAATATTAACCCTTTGGCCATTTGTATTGATATTTCTTCATCTCCAGAACCTCCACCAACCAGTGCTCCAGCTCCAGTTGCTACAACGGACACTCCTCCAGTTATTGTTTCAGAACCAGTAGTAGTAGGGTTCACCATTCCCTTGTCTGTAACACGTTGACGGCGTTTGCTTCAGCGAACTTAATATCGCCAACAGCCACTGATGACGTTCCAAAGGTTAGGGTTACCGAAGAAACGTTAACTTAGAAAGATGTTATCCCAGAAGTTCCAGCTCCCTTAATAATCCAATCTTACATAGCTCCTATCTTGAACGAGGTTCCATCCCGAGAAAATGAGGAGATGATAGAAGCTTTATAGGATTGTGATTATGGCGATGAAGGGATTGAAGGGACCCTGTTGATGCAGCTTTCGATCTTGAAGTGGCCCAAGGGACTCAAGATTTGGTGGCCAAAGATGGCCAGATTGGTGTTGAGGGTGGTAAGCACCCTGTTAGAGATGAGGGTGACCAGAGCCCTAATAATGATGATCAGAACCTCGATGAAACACAAGGCGATGAGAATTCTGATGCTGAAGCTGAGGGCAATGGAAGCCTCGATGATGATAAGGGTGATAAAGACTTTGTAGAAGGTCTTGATGACCCTGGGGTGATGAGAACCCTGATGATGACGAGGAAGGTGATGAAGACCTTGCTAAGGGTCTTAAAGGTGTTGGGGGTGATGAAAACCCTGATATTGAAGCTGAGGGGATTAAAACCCCTATTGAGCAAGTTTTTGAAACAGAGAGGGAAGAGGAGGCAGCCCCGGAGGCTACACTGAATCAGGGGTTGGAAGTAGCCATTTTATGTCAGGAGGCTCGGAAGCAGGAAGTAGACAAGCGGTCATATTCACTTCTACAATGGAGAGGCTCGTTACAGAATGAGATACCACACCTCGTGAGACTCCATATAGGCCACCTGGTCTAGGTAAATTTTGAATTATGTTTACCTTTGCTTCTTTATCTGATGCTGTGTGATATAATAATTTTTTACTTTGAATTGTAGTGGAACATATATGGACTAGTCGAAGTCCCACTGGCTTCCACCGCCTTTAGTCTCAGCTCAACATGTCACTTTTGGATGTAGGGACCCATGCCATAGAAGAAAGCTCCTCAGGGACGCCTGCACCAAAATCCCCGGGTGCACAAGTTGCTGTTCCTCCTTTTTCTACAAAATAAAGAATTCATGCTGAGGTAGCAATGCCTGGTATCTCGACAGTGACAAACAACCTCATCTGTACTTATACGGATGCCTTCTTCACCACTTTGTGGTCTTTGGTTCAATTGGCCTTGGACAAGAATTATACTTGCCATTCTGTAAGGAAGTCTTCACAGTTTCCAATGGACTCCATACGCAATTTCGGAGATAATGAAAGGGCAAGTGCCCTGGAGCGAATCGTAGCAGAGCTTGAGGAACCCATCCAGTCCTACCAGGCTCTAACCAGAGGGAACATAAATAGGCTGGTGGATGCCGAATGCGAAACCATCGCTCAAGAGTATGAAGAACGACAAGCTGCATTGAACAATTCTATGCTCATGTTCTCAATACAATCAGGAGATGTAGAATCTGGTATTGCTGAGGCCGCTTCTTCCATTAAACTTTACAAGGCCGAAAAAGCCAAAAAGGACGAAGAAGTATCTGAAGGCCAAGCACGCATTCAAGAATTAGCAGCTGAGCTAGCCCGACCCATGCTTCGGTTGCAGCAGCTAAGAGGCACCATGAGGAGATTATCAAATTGCACCAATTTGCCTCAAGTCTGTTGGATGGTCTGCTCAAGCAAATAGATGATCTCCTCCGAGCCCGAGATGCAGAAATGGCACGTCACATCTCATTGATGCAACCCTTACTCCCAGACTCTCGGAGGAACTGAGCTCGGGAAAGAGTGATTGCTACTAGGAGAGAGCGAGCTGAAGCTTTGAAGAGACAAATTCTCGATCTCAGCACGCAACCTCCACAATGAAGTTATTTATTTAGAAAAGGATATGGATGTATAACTCCTTTTTGAAGTACTTTTTATCGCACTTTTGATAAATGTAATAACTTTTGTGCTTGCATGATGAAATGAAGAATTGATAATCTTTTGTGGCTCTATTACTTATTATGTATCTGTTTGAGACACAAGTAATAAATCGGAATAGAAGTATGTTCAGAGGTACTGGACATGACATATTTTTCAAAAAAATAACACTTATTATATCTGTTCAGAGGTATGCGGACATGACAGAATATAATTTTGATACATTATTATTTCTGGGATGACATTATGACAAGTCGTTGATATAGACAGTAGAATTCAGAGATAATGTGGACGTGAATTCGTATATCGGTTGATTATCCTTAAACCAACTGGGGCTCAAGAATAGGATGATGTTTGTGATAACGTTATGGGTTAATCTTTTGAGGATGTACCATAAGATCTTATTAAGACTCCACTAGGAATTTTTAGGGACTTATTATCTGTAAACCCCCTAAATTTTAATAAAATTTTAAACCTTTTTATATAATTGTTTATATTGATGCTGTGGTATATTCTATCTAGGGGTAGTTAGAAATTATTTATATGATATAATGTTTACAAATTGGTGGAAATATACTCAATGAGTATAGTAGTTAGTGAGTTTAGAAAATATATAAAAAATTTATATAAATTTTTAGGTGCCTTGATATACATATAGGTGCAGAGATACTTAGATTATATGTGAGGATATATTATATATATATATATATATATATATATATATATATATAAGTAAAAAAAAAATATATTATATAATGTATAGTAAAAATTTATAAAAAAATAAGCCCAGCCCATACGTGAGATGAGTCCATCTCACGAGATGGACACCCCAGGCTCACCCGCAAGCCCCCCCTCCAAACTTGCTCGAGTAGGAAACCTAATCCTATTAGCATATGGACACAGCCATATATTTACTAGCGGCCATGACTCGAAGAGAAACCCTAGCCCCTCCACAACCAGACTTCGAGCAGAGCTTTGGAGGAACCCCAACTACCTAGGTGACCCATGTCGTCCGCCTGAACCAGCCACCCACCGTCAGAGTTGCCCGCGGTTGACGGAAGACTTATCGGGACAAGAAAGGCTTGTCCGAAGTTGCTTCCAGGTACCAATTTTTTGAGACTAAATTCTTTCTTGTTTCTCAAAAGATTTTTGATCCATCTTCCTGTGTAGAGACTACATAACCCTCTCAAAACCCCTTCGATTCGAATTTCGTAAAACCAGTAGATCACTCAAGAATTCAAGGCAAAGTTGGAGAAAAACTATTTTCTGGAACAGTTAAAAACTATCGCAAAATACTGACTTGGAAGCCAATTTTTGACCCGTATATTAGAGTTTTTGAAAAACTAATTTTACATAGTCCAAGACAAAATATACGAGATTAAAATGCACCTGTTAGAATTACTTTTCAGTTATTATTCAAGAAATTATCTGTTGTTAAAAATCCAAGAAAAACTGCTTTAAAAACTGCAGAAATTAGAAAACTTATAAAATCATCCCGATATGGCATGCGTCCCGACAAACCGGGCAACGTGGTCGCAAACTCTGTCACGACCGTCCCGCTTTTTGGGATACGAGTACGTGGCCAACGCGGTAGTACGTGTACTATACTCCAATATAAGTCTCAAATACAACAAAATTTATCTGTTTGCTCCCTCACAACAATTATTTAAATTACAATTTCAATAATACATTCAAAATACATCCAAATAATATTCGGAACAACCCGCTAAACATTTAATTCAAAACTCACTATTCTACCTAGAATCTATGGTTGGCCTCCAAGATACCTCTAACTCCACCCGAAGGAACCCAAAGCAAGAGAGCAAGTCATCAAGGATAGCCATCAAGAATCTGTCAACTAAAAAATGGTTATCCAGTCAGCATTGGAACAAGTACAAGTCTATCCAACATAATACAAATACAATATAAAGCAATATAACACTAAACATGGAAACAATGATCAATAGAAAAGACGAACAATATGAACAAGAAAATATGCAATATGATAAACGACATAAGAAGGTAGCGAGAATGAAAAGACAAAGAGACTCATATAAACCATAATAGTGCACGTGTCATAAGAAGTACAACGTTCCTACATATGGACAGCTTGGCGAACGATGAGGTTATATGGCCCCCCGTAAACGGAAGATTTGCCAACAATACAATCTGGGCTTTATCCACGTGCCTAATAATTGTACCCCTCTAATATACATAACTCGCAATCATGAAAACACGGTCACGAGAACGATCACGATAACAATGAGAAAACATGAACATTAGTCAATCACTCTATCTCGTGTGTGTAAACTGTCAAGACACAAAAAATAGCATGCATAGATAAAATACTATAATATAAAGTAAATGTACATGAAAGCGTCAACAAGTACTTGCCTCGGTTTGATTTAGAGTTGACTGGCGCGATATGATCATGTCGGCACAAAAAATAGTCTCAGAAGTCAAAACCACGCAAGATGATCTCAGTTGATGGGATGGACCGTGTCATTGAGTACAGAGTAGTCAAATTGGCTAGGGATAATATAGGGAGGTCCAAGATTTGCAAGGAGATTAGGAAACATTGGACTGGTCACGGCCGAAAATAATTTATTCGAAAAAGAAAACCATTTTGAAAAAGTATTTCTTATTTCGTAAATATATAAATAATACTTTAAAAACTTTATTTTATTAGTTAAAATATTTAGATAAATACTTAAAATATAGAGAATCATTTTAGAGTTAAACCTTTAGTGGTCAAACTAAAAGCTATATTTAAGATACCACGGAATAATATATGTAGGCTTTAAAACATAATTTGAATATAATATAGGACTAAGTCTAATACAATATTTTGTCAAGAATATAATTAAGAGAAAATTATTTATTTACTCTATCTTATCAATAACGTTTTAGATAGATATTTAAAAATAAAGGAAACATGTTTTTAGATCAAACTAATTTAAAAAATCCAACAAAATATTTGTAGGTCAAAGTCATATATTAAAAATACCATAAAATAATAAAATATTTTACGTTTCAAAATCCAATTTTAAAAGAATAGATACAAGACCAAAGTCCATAAAATATATTTTATTACAAGATAAGTTTTTCATGAAATTATGTATATATATTATTTGATAACAAAATTACTACTTATAATATATCTATTTACATGTATACATATTAGTATGAGACATTAGTAATAAAATAATAATACTATAATAGAAAAGGAAAGAAAACTCAACAGCATCAGTGTTGTTTCTAAAGGGGGAAAAAGTGTGTTAAAGAAGATAGAAGATCAAGAGAGAGGGAGATCGAGCGACAGAGAAGGAACAAGAAAAAGGAGACAGGAAGAACGAGAGCCGCGGGAGAGAGAGCCATGGAGGGAAAGGAACGAGAGGAAGGAAAAGTGGGAGAACATCAGATGCGCGGCCGGGGACGGAGCTCTGTTGGTGATGGGCGGCCCAATCGGCGGCCACGCGGGAAGATCAGAGCAAGAGGAGATCGGGAGAGTGGTCGAGCGGCGGGGGTTCCACTGGAGGCTCCGGCGCTTGAAGGTGGTCTGGTGCGCGACGAGGGAATGCTTGCACATGGTGAGGGACGAGAGCGAGACTGGAAGCTTGCACGCAGAACGATAGGGGTTGCCGCTGCTGAACCTATGTCGGCGGAGGCTCGTGCATGCACGGGCGGAGCGCATCCCGGAGGTAGACTCGGCGACTAGGATTGGATGGACGAGCGGGGTTGTCGGCGGGAGCGGTGGTGGTGGGTTGGTTTTAGGGTTTTCTTTTTTTCTTTTTCTGGTGGTATTATATGGTGGTGGAGACGATGATGGCCGGAGGAAAAGGGTGCGGTGGTGGCAATGATGTTTCGAGGCCGGAGTTGGCCAGCGTTGGCAACCGAGGTGAGGGTGAAGACTATGCGAGGGACAGTCGCCGGGCGATGGCGAGGAAAGAGGGACGCGTGCGCCTGTGGCCGGCCAGAAGCTCGGCCACGGTTGGCGTTGAGCTTGGGGGGCGCGGAGGATGGCTGCGATGTCGAGGAGTCGGGTGTGTAGTTGGGGCAAATTCCGTGGAGGTGTGCGACAGTGAGGCTGTCCCTGGCCGGGGACAGGGCAGCCGTTGTGTTGCGGCCATTGAATAGAGATTAGGATTTGGTATTAGGGATATGTGTCGGGATGCTCGGCGTGTGACGAAAATGTGTCCTGCGAGACACAGGATATGGGTCGAGGCGTGTCCGGTATGTGGACACGAAGAAGGTGAAATGTAAATATAATGAAAAAAAATGGAAAGGGCTATGGACACCGACACGGTACACGCACGATGATAGTCATGGTGGTTGTGGAATTTGTGAGAAACAAAGGAAGCCTCTCTTTATATAGGGTGAAGGATTCCTAATAAGGAAATGATTAGGAATCCTTTTGGATTAAATCTTTTCATATATTTAAATCCATTAGATTTAAATTGACCTAATCTTAACCCATATACCAAAATAATTTACAATTATATAATTTTTAACATACTTTTATAAATTCAAATTTTAAAATAACTAATATTAATAAATCAAATAATTACAATATAGATTAAATTAAAATTAAAGTGATCAATTCAAGTATTGATCATAATAAGAAAAATACTAAAAATAGGTTTTTCATAAATACAACACTTTTCTAATATAGAAATTGATTTTTGATAAAAAAAAACAATAGTTTAAAATTAAAGACCAAAACAAATTTATTTTAATATTTGTTTACGATAAAAATTCTAATTTAATTAATCACTAAAATAATACAGATATATTTTATAACTCAAAAATCTAATTTGAAAATATAATTGGTAGACCTTTTTGTCATTCGAAAATTATATACATTCTCCTTCGTAAATAAGTTAAATGCAAAAATTATTCTTAAAGGAAAAATATTTAAAAAACAATTAAAATAAATAATTATTTTTAAATTTCGAGAATGAGGGTTACAAAGCTACCCACCTTTGAAATAAATTCGTCCTCGAATTTAAAAATATCTAGCATATACATGAAAAGTATCCGTAAATTATCAAAATAAGAAAGTAGAAATCATTAGATGAAAAATAACAACAAAAATATTTTGAAATTAGAAAGATCGATCTAATCATTGGTCAAGGATGGATGGATAGGATAGGAATAAAATATACGAGAACTTAGGTTTGGTCTGAATTCTAGAAGATATTTAGGGTAGGAGTAGACAATGTAAGAAAAATGGTCAAATTTAGATAGCTAGAAAAAACTACGAATAAGGAATAGAGTTAGAGGAGTTTGGCCTACATAATATCCCATCCATGTCTTTACATATTTCCTTGGTCAACATATGAATTCCTCGATTATATAAATCGTATATCCTACAAATTTATTTCAAATATCCTCAACTTCCATTAGTCAATCTAAATAGATAAGGATAATTCAATACTAATGTTTCATATCTTACTCTTTAAAATTGAATTCCAATTTTTTTTTACTATTCCTTCATCTCCTCAATATCTAAAATTTAGTATACCCTCAAATTTTTATAACAATTTTCTAAATCATTCTCTTTCACAAATTTCAACCTTATCAACGAATTTATCAATTTACATAAAATTCCAACTTCAAAGCATCAAAACTTAACAGTCTAACATTCAACAATCAATTAATCTCAAAATCAAAAATCTACCAATCTTTGTTCATACCATCATATGTAAACATAATATTAAATTCTTATACAATTTCCTTAAATATGAAAATTCTTTTCCAACCTCAATTTCAATGTTTATACCTAATTTAATCCCATAGCCTATGAAGGAACCTTAACTACCCACATAGTCAAATTAGATAAGGGTTTTCCTATTATTCCTAGTCCTAATCATTCTTCTAAAAGTCAAATCAATCCAAATTGTGAATGAGCATTCTTAATCACAGGCTCGCAGTAGTACGAAAAATATAGATACTACCACGAGTTTGCACATTTTTTGCGAAAATGGATGTAGGCAACCATAAAAACTTGTCACGACCCGCTCCCCTTTTTTGGGATACGAATACGTGGCCAAGTCCAGCCTACACCGCAGCATCGGCAGTAGTACGCTGTTTATACTCCAATATAAGTCTCAAATACACAAAATTTATCTATTTGCTCATTCACAATAATTATTTAAATTACAATTTCAATAATACGTTCAAAATACATCCAAATAATATTTGGAACAACCCGCTAAACATTTAATTCAAAACTCACTATTCTACCTAGAATCTATGGTTGGCCTCCAAGATACCTCTAACTCTACCTGAAGGAACCCAAAGCAAGAAAGCAAGTCATCAAGAATCTATCAATTGGAAAAATGATTATCCAGTCAGGATTGGAACAAGTACAAGTCTAGCCAACATTCAATATAACACTAAACATGGAAACAATGATCAATGGAAAACACGAACAATATGAACAAGGAAATATGCAATATGGTAAACGACATAAGAAGGTAGCGAGAATGAAAAGACAAAGAAACTCATAAACCATAATAGTGAACGTGTCATGAGAGTACAACGTTCCTACACATGGACGGCTTAGACGAATGATGAGGTTATAAGGCCCCCCCGTAAACGGAAGAGTTGCCAACAATACAATCTGGGCTTTGTCCACGTGGCTAATAATTGTACCCATCAATATACATACCTCGCAATCATGAAAATACGGTCACGAGAATAATCACGATAACAATGAGAAAATATGAACATTAGTCAATCACTCGATCTCGTGTGTGTAAACTGTCAAGACACGAAAAATAGCATGCATAGATAAAAATACTACAATATAAAGTAAATGCACATGAAAGCGTAAACAAGTACTTACTCGGTTTGATTTGGAGTTGACTGGCGCGCTATGATCATGTCGGCATAAAAAATAGTCTCAGAAGTCAAAACTACGCAAGATGATCTCAGTTGATGGGATGGACCGTGTCATTGAATACAGAGTAGTCAAATTGGCTAGGGATAATATAGGGAGGTCCAAGATTTGCAAGGAGATTAGGAAACATTGGACTGGTCACGGCCGAAAATAATTTAATCGAAAAAGAAAACCAATTAAAAAAAGTATTTCTAATTTCAAAAATATATAAATAATACTTTAAAAACTTTATTTATTAGTTAAAATAATTTAGATAAATACTTAAAATATAGAGAATCATTTTAGAGTTAAACCTTTAATGGTCAAACTAAAAGCTATATTTAAGATACCATAGAATAATATATGTAGGCTTCAAAACATATTTTGAATATAAATATAGGACTAAGTCTAATACAATATTTTGTCAAGAATAAATTAAGAGGAAATTATTTAATATTTAATTATTTTTGAAAACTCTATCTTATCAATAACGTTTTAGATAGATATTTGAAAATATAGGAAAACATGTTTTTAGATCAAACTATAATTTAGAAAATCAAAAAAATATTTGTAGGTCAAAGTCATATATTAAAATACCATAAAATAAAATATTTTATGTTTTGAAATTTAATTTTAAAAGAATAGATATAGGACCAAAGCCCATATAACATATATTTTATTACAAGATAAGTTTTTCAGAAATTATTGTATATATATTTATTTGATAACAAAATTACTACTTATAACAATATATATCTATTTACATGTATACATATTAATACGAGACATTAGTAATAAAATAATAATACTATAATAGAAAAGGAAAGAAAACTCGACAACATCAGTGTTGTTTCTAAAGAGGAAAAAGTGTGTTAAAGAAGAAAGAAGATCAAGAGAGAGGGGGATCGAGCGATAGAGAAGGAACAAGAAAAAGGAGATAGGTACATCGAGAGCCGGGAGAGAGTGCCATGGAGGAAAGGAACGAAAGGAAGGAGAAGTGGGAGAACAATAGACGCACGGCCGGGGTCGGAGCTCTGTTGGTGGTGGATGGCCAAGTCGGCGGCCACACGGGAAGATCAGAGCAAGGAGAGCAGGAGTAGTCGAGCAGTTGGGGTTCCACCGGAGGCTCCGACGCTCGAAGGTGGTCTGGCGCACGGCGAGGGAACGGATGCGCGCGGTGAGAGGACGAGAGCGAGACTGGAAGCTTGCGTACAGAACGATGGGGGTCGCCGACACTGAACCTAGGTCGGCAGAGGCTCGTGCATGTGCGGGCGGAGCGCATCCTAGAGGTGGACTCGGAGGCTAGGGCACTGGGATGGACGAGGGGTTGTCGGCGGGGGCGGTGGAGGTGGGTTGGTTTTAGGGTTTTTTCTTTTCTTTTTCTGGTGGTGTTATATAGTGGTGGAGACGATGATGGCCAGAGGAAAAGGGTGCGGTGGCGGCGATGATGTATTGAGGCTGAAGTTGGCCAGGTTAGCGACCGAGGTGAGGGTGACGACTATACGAGGGACAGCTGCCGGGCAGTGGCGAGGAAAGGGGGATGCGTGTGCCTGTGGCCGGCCAGAAGCTCGACCACGACTGGTACGATAAACTTAGAAGGGCGCGGACGATAGCTACGATGTAAAAGAGTTGGGTGTGTGGCTGAGGCGAATTCCGGGAAGGTATTACGGCGGTGAGGCTGTCCCTGGCTGGGGACAGGGCAGCCGTTGTGTTGCGGCCATTGAATAGAGATTCTGATTTGGATTAGGGATATGTGTCGGGGATGCTCGGCGTGTGACAAAAATGTGTCCTGCGAGACACAGGATATGGGTCGAGGCCGTGTTCGATATGTGGACACGAAGAAGGTGAAATGTAAATGTAATAGAAAAGAATGGAAAGGGCTATGGACACCGATACGGTACATGCACGATGTGATTATGGTGGTTGTAGAATTTGTGAGAAAACAAAGGAAGCCTCCATTTATATAGGGTGAAGGATTCCTAATAAGGAAATGATTAAGAATTCTTTTGGATTAAATCTCTTCATATATTTAAATCTATTAGATTTAAATTGACCTAATCTTAACCCATATACCATAATAATTTACAATTACTATATAATTTTTAACATACTTTATAAATTCAAATTTAAAATAACTAATACTAATAAATCAAATAATTACCATAGAGATTTATATTAAAATTAAAGTGATCAATTCAAGTATTGATCATAATAGGAAAAAAAACTAAAATAGGTTTTTCATAAATACAACATTTTCTAATATATAAATTAATTTTTGATCAAAAACAATAATTTAAAATTCAAGACCGAAACAAATTTATTCTAATATTTGTTTACGATAAAAATTCCAATTAATAATTAATCACTAAAATAATACAGATATATTTTATAACTCAAATCTAATTTGAAAATATAATTGGTAGACCTTTTTGTCATTCGAAATTATATACAATCTCCTTCGTAAATAAGTTAAATACAAAAATTATTCTCAAAGGAAAAATATTTAAAACAATGAAAATAAATATATTTTTTTGAAATTTCGGGAATGAGGGTTACAAACTATACAAATCAAAAGGTGCGTATGGATGTTGCCGACGTATGGGAACTGACATAACTCGATTTCGTTGCGTGTGCACGACGAAATCAGTACGTATCCGTCAAGATACCCCCGTATCGACCTTTTGTAAACTAGGTCGTAACTTCGTTTACAGTCGCCGGTTCGAGACAAAACTTGTACCAACAGGACCGTATCAAAATTTGGTCCTGTGTTCCAAGTTTGGTCCGATTCTGAGAAGGTCGACCGGAACGCCTATTTGGCGGGCCCGCGACCCGTTATAACGGACGAAATTGTAAACGGTCCGCCAGAATCCAACTTTAGACATACAGTTGGGTTTGCCTCCTCAAACCAGACCCAAAGACATGTAGTTTGACAACTTTAGGCCATAGACATTGACACATATTTTGGTGTAAAACGGGTCCAACGGCGGACATCGTTTTGATCCAAAATTATGATTTTGCCCCTGTTCCACAATTGGACTTTTGGACAGGCATTTCCTAGACATGTCTTTTATACCGAGAACGTTCTTGATGTTTGTTTCAGCATTCGAAGACGTTCATGGATTTAACTTTTCATTGCTGACGTGATTGACTGTTGGAGTTGCCATTCCCGTACCACCAGGCAAGATACCTTGCCACCTTACACTGTGATTTACTTATTCTTATTTTTCAGTTATTTATATTTAGCATTTCTTATCTATTGTTAGTATTATATCACTGTGCGTCCAAGTCACACTTGGGTGCAGCGACTCCATCGGTCGTTTTACTACTTTTGGTTTTATTCTCTTGCATTGACTTAGCCTAGTGACCACCCAGTTATGATGAGGTATTGGTATACCTCATACGACCTTGACACATGATCATCTGAGTTGTGAGTCACATGTAGGATACGTACTCGCGTAGTCGGCTGGCCTCCGATACTAATGAGACGTACGACGTTAGGAGTTACTGCCAATAGAATTGCATGCTAGTGGACTTTGCAGTTACTAGAGGTTCCTATGGACATGGATGTGACCCTACTAGGCACTGGGTGGAGAGGATAGTTCCTTAATGTATGGGCCACGTATGCACTTTCCCATTCCTGATCCTGCTGGCCTTTGATATTCGATGAATGTTATCCTTTGAGGTCCCTGGTATCCTAGTGGGACCACACCTGAGTTTTCTGCAGCCAGAGTGCCCATGCGTTAAAGGTTTGTTCTTAACTGTATTATTACTGTAGAACTGGTAGGCACCCTATTGCATACATTCCTTTTTTTCTATTATATATATATCACAGTTTATATGGCATGTCTTGTATCTTGTTACGTCCCTCTGAGGACCTGGTTATCTCTCCATGATTAGACGAATTCCTGCAGGTGTACGGAGCGGCATTGGATCCATCCTACATTGACGACGAGGCATCTCCCACTGATTTCTAGCTTATTGATTCTTTAAGATATTTTAGTGGATATTTTTACATATTTTTTCTTTCTATTTTACGGAGGTTGGACTCCGATCATTGTGACTATTTTTTTATAGCTGTTTGGAGTGGGTATGTCCACCCAGCTATCTCTTTGATTCACTTATTTATTCTGGATTCTTGTATCTTCTATGCTGAGTTATGATAAGATGTAGTTTGGTTATATTCTGGCCCGTAATTATTATTATTTACAGCTTATGTACGTATACGAAGATTTCATATATTGGAGTATTCTTCGTATATGTACAGCTGGCATGTCTACGTGCTCGGTCCTAAGTATTTTGGGATTGGGGCGTTACATTTTTGTGGTAGCCCATGCAGGTCAAAAATATTGTTGGATTACATGACTGTACCCAACAAGCCTGCATATAGGAATAGGAATAGTATCTCATCCAGAACTACTACCTCCTTTGACCTCCAAGCTTTTCAAATCTCCTTTGACTACTTGAATTACCTCATATCTAACCTTTCCTAATATCATCCTACTTTCTTCGTGCCAACAATATGAATCTAAGAAGCGGACACACTTTTGCCTTAGCTCTCACATCTGGTGAAGAGGCTACCCTGGAGGGACATAATCCTCTGATGACTCCGGTGATACCATACCCAGGACAGTCGCAGCCTATTGCGACACCAATGACGGTGCATCTAGAGATTGCAGTACCCAAAATTAGCCAGGCTGGGCAGACCACTACCGTGCCACCAGGAGGGAATGTACCACTACCTCCACCACCACCATTCCTTCAGCAGTTTCCACCACAGTCGGAACCTCAGATGCCTCCACCACTGACTGATAGGAGCCCTACTTCCCAGTTTATGTATGCCATAAGGCAGGGTCAGTGGCAGTAGACTGAGCTGATGAGACAGACTAATGGCAGTATTGGCTAGACCTCCACCTCCACCTCCGATACTGGTACCAGCACCAGCACCGGCACTGCATCCTTATGAAGGCTCTATCAAGAACTTCATAGACATGAACCATAAGGCCTTCAGAGGAACGGAGAAGCCACTAGAGGTGTCACAATGGCTTATTAGTACAGAGAAGCTACTGAAGGCATTCCAGCTGCCAGCTCGAGATTGGATGACAGCAGTGGATCTACTATTAGAAGATAATGCTCACCACTGGTGGAAGGCGGAAGAGAGACGATTAGGCACTGGGATCACCTGGAAGCAGTTCTATGACGCATTTTATGAGAGATTATTCCCTATTCATGTTCGAGACGGTCTATACGACCAGTTCCTTCACCTGAAGTAAGGAATATGACAGTTGATGAGTATGACTCAGAGTTCAATCGCCTGAGTAGATTTGGTACGGGATTGATCCCGACAGAGTTATAGAAGGTAAAAGATTCCATCAGGGGCTTACACCAGAGCTCGAGTCTTATATGACTACACAGTCTCATGTCTCCCATTCAACTGTTTTGGAAGAAGCTCGTGCTCAGGAGATCTTCGCAAGGAGCAGCAGCAGACATCGAGATGCCATACTCAAGCAATTGTACCGGCTAGAGCTACTCAGGGTGGACCTATAAGGAGGCCCATAAGACAGTTCCAGCAGAGGCCCACTCCTTATCAAAAGCCCGTCTGCAACTATTGCGGGAAGCAGGGACACCTCCAGAAGGACTGTCGAACTCGAATTAGAGCGTGCTTGAGATGCGGGTCAGGGCAACACAAGATGAAGGATTGTCTGGAGCAGTAGTCCTTAGTTTATGCCTAGCAGAACCCGAGACCGACAACCCCAAGACTTTTAGCACCTCGGCCAACAGCAGGAGCACCTCGCCCACCATTACCACCCCAGTCAGCACAGTTCGACAGGGCCAGAGCTCAGGGCCCTGGACAGTTATGGGCAGGTATTCTCTCTAACTGTTGAGGATACATAGATAGAGACAGAGGTAGAGGTCATAGCAGGTATGGTTTTATTTGTTTTATTTCCTGCCATACTTTGCTTGATACTGGAGCCACTCATTCATTCATAGCACTAGTTTTGCCACTAGACACAGCATTTCCATCACATCCTTATCTAGGAATATTAGAATCCTCACTGGAGGAGGAGTTGTACCTGTTAGTGGTGTTTATAGACTTTGTCCTATAGTGATATGTGGTAGGGAGATGAAAGCATGACTTCTTATTTTCCCTATGCCGACATTCGACGTGTTCTCGGAATGGATTGGTTAAGCCAGCATTTTGCCCTTATAGACTGCTATAGGGGCAGTATCGTCTTTAGACCATCGAATGTGACGGAGTTCGAGTTCACCAAGGAAGAAGAAGAGAGTATTGATGCACCCACATTAGGGACTCATATGATGATGTTGGATACCCCTCAGCATCCTGTCATCTTTGAGTTCGAAGATGTATTCTCCGAAGATTTATTGGGACTGCCGCCTGACACATCGAGTTTTCTATTGAGCTTATTCCGAGAGCTGAGCCTATTTCATCTGTAACGCCCAGTCCCAAAATACTTAGGACTAGGTACGTGTCCATGCCAGCTGTATACATACGAAGTATACTCCAATAGATGGAAACCTCGTATAAATACATAAGCTGTAAAATGCAGTAAACCAAGAGTAATCTAATCTCATCCACAAATGAAGAATAAAAGATATTATTAATCAACTGTAATAAGTCTTTGTACAATACGTTGGACGGAGACAAATCCACTACCAACAAGTAAGGAAAATACATGGAAATGATTTGGCGGGAGTAGCAAAGAAAGACCCAAGACACGTCATCCGAAGGAATAGAAAGATCGCGACCTCGGCTAAAACACCTGCAATATCACAGAAGCACACACACCTGGAGAGATAACCAGGTCCTCAGAGGGACGTAACAAGATACAGGAAGAACATGCCATATGAACTGAATATAAATGCACCATAAAATAAAGATAAAGTAAAAGTGCCCAGACCATAACATGGCTCAATATCCATCATCGAAACAGTAGGCTACCCCTACAACCAAACAAGGAAGGGATAACTTACTATTCCGTGATATGACATTTTTCCATGCCATGATTGGAACATAAAATTTGCTAAGGTCTCCTAACCTTTCTAGTAGGCAATTTAGAAGACATCTCGATGTATGGGCAGGTGAAGGCTGACTCCCCAGGATAACTCACAACACGCATACGTCACGTACCAATACTATCAGCCGGCATAACTCGAGGCTAGCGGCCCACGTGACCCATCAGTCCACACAGCTCGAGGCTAGTGACCCTCGCGACTCGACTACCGTAGTACGCAGTTACTACAGCTTTTGGATTTGGGCTAGCCTATACATTTAATTATCTTCTCCCTCCAAGGACACTAGCAAAAGGTAGTTCGCTAAGACTAGGTCCATATGCATACAAAAAAAAGCAAGAAAGAAAAATAACTGAAAGCAAATAAAGTGAACTAAAAATAGCAAGTAATGGATCCAACAAAAAACAGATAATAAATATCCAGTAAATAAATAAATAAAGGTGCATATAATGATAACAGTAAATAAGGCAAGGTATCTTGCCTGAGGGTGGTACGAGAAGCAGCAAAATCCAACAATCAGAATCGTCAACACGAAAGTCAAAATCCGCAAGAAGCTCCGGATGCTGAAACAAACATCACGAACGAGTTTAGAATAAAAGATATGCCTAGAAATGCCTGTCCAAAAGTCAAATTCTGGAACAGGGGCAATTTCATAATTTCGGGTCAAAACGATGTCCACCGTTGGACCCGCTTTGCACCGAAATCGTGCCAATATCTATGGTCTCTAAAGTCGTCAAACTATATGTCTACAGATTTGTTTGATGAGAAAAACCCAACGGTATGTCCAATTTTGGATTCCGGTGGGCTGTGCACAAAATTGTCCGTTGAGTGGGATTGTGGGCCCGCCAAAATAGCGTCCCAATCAACGGTCTCAGAATCGGACCAAACTTGGCTCACAGGACCAGAAAAATATTTGAGTCCAATGGCGCAAGTTTTATCGCGATATGATGAGTGTGCAAAGTTGTGACTTAATTTGCAAATGGTCGATACGTGGGTATCTCGACGGATACACACTGATTTCGTCGCACATATGCAACAAATCGGGTTCCGTCAGTTCCCATGTTGACAACATTCATACGCGCCTTTCGATGCGTATAATGTGCGACCACGTCGCCCGTTTTGTCGGGGCGCACGCCGTATCGGTGTTTTTCCACATTTTGAAAACAAAATTTATATTTTTTTGTAAAACTTTAACAACGTGTAACTTTTTACACACTAGATAAAAAGTGAATCCAAAAGGTGCGTTACAATCTTGGTTATGTTGTCTTTGACTGCCTTTAATTAGTTTATACGAAAGTTTATTGGACAGCGAGAAAAGTGGCTGACAAGTTGGTATTTCAAAACAGTTTTAATATTCAGAAAAGTGGGTTTTTCTCCAATTTCGTCTCGATTTTTCGAGCAAGTTGGATGGCCATATCGAAATCCACCTAGGGGATCTCGAAGAGGGTCATGTGGGCTTTCTACACGAATTTACGGATCTAAAAACGGATTAAAATTGAAGGAGAAATCGAAGGGAGAAGTCGGGTACCTCGATGTTAAATTCTGTTGTTGTTGTTGCCTCGTCGCGGAACTGCTTTCGCGTGGCTGCGTTGCGGCGTACGAGGCTGAGTGCGCTCGCGGGGATAGGTGGACGCGGGGGAGAAAGGAGGAGAAAGGTGGAAGAGAGGATTGGCTTAGGGTTTTTTTTTGAATCATTCAAATATATAATATATATATATATATATATATATAATAATATATATATATATATAAGGGTTTGGGGGGTTCGGCCATAATGGTGCTGCTGTTGCTTTGCAAAGGTTGTGGGGGGCACACAAAGCTACTTTTTTGCTCTTATGGTTTGTTCCCACAGGTGGGGCCGACCACAACGAGTTTGTATTATTTTTTTCTTTTCTTTCAAAACTCTTTAAACCTTTTCAAACTTTTAAATATAAATATTTATATCTATATATGTATATATCCATAAATACACCAAAAAAATCTATTTAAAATTCAAATACCAAATTAAATATTATCTACCCAATTATTTAATATATTGAACATATCTACATATATATAAAATTCAAATCACAATAAATCAATTAAAAATAATAATATCTCTATAGAATAATCATGTATATTAAATCTTCGCAAAATAAATTTTAATAATAATAAGTTAATAAAATCTTTTCAATGAGTTAACTTATACCGCACACCCTTATCCGGATCCAAAAATTTGTACAAATATTGCAAATTATTTAATATAAAATACCATAATAGTATGAATAATTAAATAATTTAGAAATTGTACATAAAATTCTAAAGTAATTTAGAAAAATATTTGTATATACCTAAAATATACCTACATGGCCACATTTGGTCACACTACATGCTTACATGGGCTTAAGTTGGTTCGGGTCCAATTCGGACTGGTTTGGACAAACTGAGTCATCTAAAAATCAATATATAAAATAATATCTAAATAAAATATTTTAAATGTGTTATTTCACAACTCGGCTTGGTTTTTCTAGTTCGGACTGAACTATGGCTAGGCCTCCCATGACACGGCTAATATACTGGTCAAAGCACACTGCTACATCTTTCATGTCAAAATTCATGGTCGCCTTGTGCTCAAAACACTACAATGGCTAAGGTCATTTTTAATAATTAATAAAAACCATAAATTGTATAAATTAAATTTGAAGTCTCATAAAATAATAAAAATAATTTTAAAAAATAGGGGTTTTACATCCTACCCAACCTACAAGAATTTCGTCCTCGAAATTTAAAATAAGTAGGGGGTTAAAAAGGTCACATGGGTATGTCGATGAGGAATCATCAAATCACGACGTTCAACAAAACATGAATTAGAAAATCGTAATTTAGATAAATACGAAAATAATCATGGATATAGCTGATTAATGCAAGAATGAAAATGATCAAGGGTTTTAAGTAGATCAAGATAAAACACTTGTTTAAGGAATAGAAAAGGAATCGAGTAGATTAAGGGAAAAATTGGAGACTTAAAAGAGATGGTTCCTTGAGAATAGTTGTATATTGGTCATCCAAGTTGAGGGCATGAGAAGAGAACGATTTGAATCATCCTCAAGTGCTCAAGAATAATTAGGAGGATCGATAACAATTCTAGGGTTGAGGAATGAGGAGTAGTTAAAAGCGAGGATATAGCCACATGAGTCGGTCGGTGGCTATCTACACTTGTGTATAAATAACTGATAGGACAACTAAAGATGATATCTTGCGTCTATCTATCAAGTACAGTGTCTGGTCTTTCTAGAGTAAGTAAAGTCAACAACAATAAAGTGTTCAAAGGCGATGCTATTGAGTACGAAATACGTGGTTCATAGGCGACGAAAATAATTCAAATAAGAGTTGTAAAAGTTGTCGCGAAAGAGACTCTAAGGCAAGTTTACTATGTCTCCATCCACGTAAAATAATATGTAATAAGCGAACCAAAGTGCAATAGGTTGATCCATCATGCACCGGTTCTGATTAGACAATATGTTAGTGGGTGCACCCAAAAAATATGTCATGATCAAGCTTGATAACGAAATAAGCTTGCAAAACTGAAGCTACGTTAGCAGTGTGAGATAGTCAAAATATGAGCAAGGGAGGTACTAATGAAGGAAAATTTAAATTGTCCTAGACCTTTAAAAATTAAGGCTCGCCCGAAGTTTGGACCTATACAGTTGTCCTAGTTTTCTTCAATTATGGCTTGGTAGACTAGATAAGGTAGGATCCTCTGAATTTATAGTCTAAGTGAACTACCAATGTGGTTCACAAGGAAAAAGGTTTGTTAGGTGGTGAGGTATTCTACCCAACTTACAAAGTTAAACTAATAGTATCATGGAACAATGGGTCAAGCAATCAAGATAAAGTACAAATTTAAGCATTTAAGGAATTTAGTTGACCATAATCACATATCGGGTCGAAAGAATTGATGTCACGCCCCAGAACCAGGATACTGGAGAGCGGTGGCAGACATAGCCAGCTACGTATATGAAATAGAATCTATCTCGCTATACGGTCACGGCTGTCTAGATACATGAGGGTTTATCTACAAGCCAACAGTCTCTTAAGGTCATGAACAAGCCTAGTGTCTCAATCACAAGCAAGTAAGTAAAAGTCACAAGATGTATGATCATTAAATATACAATAGTAAGGCGTCCCAAACATTACATATTCAGTTGATCATGAAGCTAGTCGTTACAAAATGTCAGACTAGCAAGAGTTTAGTCATACATGATCAACCCTAGGATCTGTTAATCATGTTACAGCCCGTAGGCAGACAGTAAGTAAATGCAATTGAGCTAAACAGGTCGTCGGCTAAACGCCTCAAAAGAATATTTTTACAATAGAGTGGGAGAGACAAAAATAACCCACTCGTTGCCAGGGTTCCATCTAGTGGCCACCATCTGGCTGGAAGGTCGGTAGATCCTCTGGAGCTGCTCCGAAATCTGGCCACAAAACCAGCTGGGTCAGACCCAGAAAGAGCAAGTGCCCAAAGGAGGCTTCACTTAAGAACTAAAACCAGCAATCAGCACAAGATATAAATAAAAGTAAGAACTGAAAATAAAGAAAATACACCAGGATGATATACGACGAGATAACCATGGAACTATTCAGATAACCAGGTTACAACCCGTAACCAAACAAGGACCGGGGTTGTAACCCTTCGTCTGAACAGAACATGGAATTCTCACCATTTATCGGTAAAAAATACAAGCATTCTGGTCATTCAATGATCTGGAACAGGATCAGGGCAAAACTAGACAAGACTAGACTAGTTAGACTCCATTCAATCATTTTATGGCCAAACAAGAACTACGGCTTGATACTTTAACTAACTAGGGTTATACAGGCCCAGTTACTAGCAAGATACAGTGAGATTATTCCACGCCACAAGTCCTGCAGACCATCCAGGTTACCCGGGTTGAAAGATTTAAAGTTGAATTCAGGTGGGTATCGTCCAGAAACGAATGTACCCTTAGGTAGCTTGAAGGGTGCAACACATGACAGTGTGCTGGAAATGTGCCCTACTCGACGGCAGGCTACAGATCCCAAGGCGTGCCCAGGTAACGGGATTGCCTGTAGCTGGGAAATCTTTTCATGACTAATGTATTAATCTAGTTATTAGTCCTTAGTTCATTTCAATAGGTACTCCTGACCGTGGTACTCAGGAGTCCCATCTTAGACATGATGCAAGACAGGACTGGTTATTTATATAAGCACAATCGCCCACGGTGTCAGATTAATTATACAGGTCATGTCATGTCAGGTAGCCGTCGCAACAGCTATTCGAGATATCATGTCAGGTTATCAGGTCAAGTGTACTAGTCAGGAGTGCGCCACGACGGCCACTATCAGGTCATGTCAGGTTACTCATGTCAGGAGTGTACCACTACGGGTCCTATCTGTTAGGCTCAGTTATCCTTTCCAAACATATCAAGTAAATTCGTGATTATCAAGTTCAGGACAAAAGGCGTAAGAATATAAAATGGACGTAAAATATCTAATAAAATATCATACAGGTCTATAGAAGATCCAGGGTAATCAGGCTATGCTCAGGTCAAGATACGCTCAGGTCAGGCTACGCTCAAGTCAGCGTACGCAAGTCATACGCTTCCAAAAGGCAGCATATGTACTCAATACGACCTCGTCAAGCAAGCGAGCGTATGCGAGTCTTACGCCTCCAAAAGGAAGCGTATGGGGTCCATACGACTCCTTGTCAAGCAAGCGAGCGTATGAGAGTCATACGCTCCCAAAGGCAGCGTATGGGGTCCATACGACTCCTTGTCAAGCAAGCGAGCGTATGCGAGTCATACGCTCCAAAAGGCAGCATATGGGGTCCATACGACTCCTTGTCAAGCAAACGAGCGTATGCGAGTCATACGCTCCCAAAAGGCAGCATATGGGGTCCATACGACTCCTTGTCAACCAAGCGAGCGTATGCGAGTCATACGCTCCCAAAAGGCAGCGTATGGGGTCCATACGACTCCTTGTCACGAAGCAAGCGTATGCGAGTCATACGCTCCTAAAAGGCAGTATATGGGGTCCATACGACTCCTTGTCAAGCAAGCGAGCGTATACGAGTCATACGCTCCCAAAAGGCAGCGTATAGGGTCCATACGACTCCTTGTCAAGCAAGCGAGCATATGCGAGTCATACGCTCCCAAAAGGCAGCGTATGGGGTCGACTGCGCTGCGCTAAAGAGCGCGCACAGCTCAGTGGCACAAGCTAAAACGCTCGTGCACTGCTCACTGTCTTCTCAAATCAGCAGGAACTCTATGTGTTGAACCCAAAGCTTCAAAAGTCCATAACTTGGTCAAATAAGTCCAAATCCAACTTTGTAAAGTTCTAACTTGGGTGAAATTCAATTCTCTCCAACATAAGAACATCAAAACCCATAAAAATACAACTTAAATAGATCAAAACCATACAAAACCGAAAATAGAAGAAATTTAGATCTAGAACACGGAGACTCCAAATCACAAAATGTCAAGTTCTAATGTTGGTCATATGGCCTAATCTAGCTAATGGACAAATAAAAAGTGGTTCTCAAGTGGTGGCAAGGTGCACTTGCCTAAGGGGTGTTGGTGTTGTGGAGGAAGGAAGAAGAAGAAGATGAAGAAATAAATGAGAGAATTATGAGGAGAGAGAAAGGTAGGTGGAGATAATAAAGAGGGTGGTTGTGGTAGAAATGAGGGAGGAGCATAGGCTAAGGTGTTCCAATGTAAATAAACTAAACCAAGCCAATCCTTCTCCATAAAATAAACCAACCGGGTCGAGAACCAATGTACGAGAAATCCAAAATCCGCTAGTCAAGAAAATAAGATACATGCCAAAATCCAACTTCGAGTATAATTACGAAATACGGGAAACGGGGGTGACAACTCTACCCACCTTAAAAGAATTCTATCCTCGGAATTTAATCAAGAGGCTAGAGGGGCAATGACAAGCTATATTAATCACATGCAAGCTATAACTAGGCAGAAATACTCATTCAAGCAAGGAATCGAAGGCATGGGGCATAAGAAAGACATACCTCATGAGTCAAACAAGTCGGGATATCGCGATCGGATATCATCCTCACGCTCCCACGTTGACTCACCTAAAGAGTGATGACCCCCAATCGGACTAACTTGATAGTCTTATTCTTGAGGATCTTCTCTCTCGGTCCAATATAGACACAGGCCTTCCTCATACGAAAGGTTGGTACCAACAACCAATTTGAATGATCCAGGATGTGGCTCAGGTCTGGGATATACCGTCGTAATTGGATACATGGAACACGTCAGCATCTCGCTTAGCGACGGTGGAAGAGAGAGAGATAGGATACATTCTACTCGCTCCAGAATGTCAAACGGTCCTATATACCTAGGACTAAGCTTGCCCGTACGCCGAATGAATGACGCCACGGTTAGGCGAAATCCTCAGGAATACATGATCGTCGACCGAAAACTCGAGAGGGCACGATGAGAATCGGCCCAATGACGCTGGCGATCTTGGGCAACTCGAGATGATCTCTGACTCGCCTGACACTTCAATGTCTGGGCAATCATTTCTGGACGAGCATCTCTCTCTCTCCAAATCATCCCAGGCTAGCGGAGATTTGCACTTCCTACCATACAGTGCTCGAACGGTGCCATCTGGATACTGGCCTGGAAACTGTTAGTGTACGAGAATTCTACCCAGGTGCAAGTGATCTTCCCATGAACTACTGAAGTCAAGTGTACAAGACGTAACAGTCTCAAGAGTTGGATCGTGCGCTCCGACTGGCATCTGTCTGGGTGATATGCTGAATGAACTGGAGATGAGTTCCAAACTCTTTGTAAGCTACGCCAAAAGTGCGATGTAAATCTTGAATCTCGGTCGAGGTGATACTGACTGGCATAACGTACAATCTGACAATCTGCCTGAGGTACATCGCTGCTAACTGAGCCGTCGACTGACCAACTCTGAATGAAAGAAAGTGAGCCACTTTCGTGAGCTGTCAACTAAACCCAGATAGCATCTCTACCAGCTGGGGATCTAGGTAATCCAGTCATAAAATCATGGTCACATGCTCCCACTTCCATTATGGAATCGGTAAGGGCTGAAGAAGTCCAGCCGGTCTCTGATGTTCGGCTTTAACTGTGTTGGCAAACCAACACCGAGAGACAAATCGAGCTATCTCCCGCTTCATGCCATTCCACCAGAAATGCTGCCGGATATCACGGTACACTTCGTACTGCCAGGATGGATGGAATACTGAGAACTGTGCGCTTCTGACATGATCTCCTGCCGGAGATCTCGCGGGTACACAAAGACGCTTACCATGTCGAAGTGTACCATCCTCATGAATGCATAACTCTAGTCTTCGTCTGCCTCACTCTGCTCTGAGTCGCTGAAAGCTTGGAATCTGCCGACTGCGCCATCCTGATCCTCTCGACTATAGTGGACTGAACTTGCATACTGACATCAAGGCCCACTGGAAGGGAGAACAACTTCAATACCCATCTTCTGAAGATCTGCTAACAGCTCTGTTGCGCTGTTAGAAAATAAGCTCCGAACTCTTCTGCTCAATGCATCTGCTACGACATTGGCCTTCCCAGGATGATACTGCAGGTTGACATCATAATCCACAAGAAGCTCCAGCTACCTCCTTGACGCATGTTAAGATCCTCTGGGTGAAAACATACTTCAGGCTCTTGGGTCGATGAAATCTCTATCCGATCTCCATAAAGTAGTGTCTCCACAACTAAGTGCAAACCCACTGCTGCCAGCTCCAAGTCATGGGTTAGGTAATTCCTTCATGATCACGACGTTGTCATGACGATAAGCTATTACCTTTCCATGCTGTAGAACACATCCTAAACCTCTGCCTGAAGCATCACAGTACACTGAGAATCCTCCGGTCCCATCTGGAAGTGTGAGAATAGGAGCTGTTATCAAGCCTCGCTTCAAACTGCTCAAAAGAACTCTGACACTGCTGTCCAAGCAAACACACATCCTGGGGTCAACTGGGTCATGGTGCTGAAATTCGAGCAAAATCGGAAACAAACCGCCGGTAGTAGCCGGCCAATCCAAGAAAACTACGAACCTCTGCAACGGGCTGGGCACTGGCCATGACTCAATAGCCACAATCTCTGGGGATCCACTTCTACTCCTCCTCGCGTGATGATATGACCAAGTACGAAATACGATCGAGCCAGAACTCGTATTATGAACTTGGCATACAGCTGGTGCTCCCTGGGATCTGAAGAACTA
>JANAVB010023996.1:13870159-13917659 GCA_029216955.1 Iris pallida
TCATTCCTCTCTTTCTTTTTTTGTTCAGAAGCATTCGAGAGCTATTCATTTTCATATCTAGCCTTTAATGACTCCTAGCCAAGCCAAGTGCCATTCCGTTTCAATCTAGAGTTTTTTGTTCGAGTTGTAAGAAGGCTCTCCGAAAATGTTCCACTTTTTAAAGTTTGCCTCAATTGAAGTTGCGAGTTCCTCGGACGAAACCTCGTATTATAAGAGCTGTAAGCACTTGGTTAAAGCTTGTGTCATACTGGATTAACATCAAGCAAGAGTACTCGAGACTGGACTAGTCCTCTCAGAGGGATATCAGTATACATCACTATGTCATGAGTTTTCTTTTCTGATGCTCTTTACTCTCTGCATTTAAATTTCATAGTTGCTCAATACTTTATACATACGACACTGCATAAAATATTTTTATTTGGTGATTATCTTTTAGCTACACACACGCAATCTCCCTCAAGAGGTGCTCAATGTTCCTACAGTCCCGCCTCTCTTTGTCAAGATCCACCGCAGTCGACCCCAGCCATCTCCACTATCACCACCGCTCTTTTCTATAAAATAGATCTCGTCGTCCTGGACTTCGTCGGAGCCTCGCCTCCGCCATTTGTGGCCTCTCCCCTAGCCGAGCCGCTAGATCCAACTACTGTGCTACCCTTTTCCTTGCCGTATTCCGTCCTCCTTCATTACTCGTCGAGACCCCCCTCTCCACCTTTCCTACCACAGCTCCGTCATCTAAGCATCGAGAATCGTTCGTCGATGTTAGCGCCATTGTCGTCCCGATCTGTCGCTCACCTCCACCCTCATCTCGAGGTGAGAGTCTTCCTTTCCCCCTCATTTTTTCTTTGAGCATGTGAGTGAACAATAGAAAGAGAGAGAGAGAGAGAGTTAACGGAGTATACTGGAATTGTGTATAAATTAGGCTGGGAAGGGTCTTATGGGCTGATTTATGGAAAAAGAAAAATAAAAAGAACTAGGAAAGAAATGTTGGTCAGGCCTGCAGCTCAACTAGCTGATAGAAGAAAAAAAGAAAAAAGGAAATTATTTTGGGCCTTAGTACATTGGGCTGTCTATTATAGATTGGAATGGATATTAAGGTTTGGAATAATAGTTGAAAGAATTAAAGAAAAATCTTTATAATATGTCTAAATAAAGGATTTATGGATTGTAGTAGTTTTTTTGTGAATGATTAAAATCTTGGAATTATTTTAAAGAGAGATGTTAAAGGGCTTGGCTCATAGGGATTTTTGGGAGTTAAATATAACAATTTCATGAAATGTGTAAAGAGCCTTATAATCATGGAATCTTCTTTTCTTATAGGTTGGACCCGAGGCACGTCAACAACTAGACCTAAAGGCAAGTACTCTGTATTTATGTTTCTTAATATTAAATAAATGCAAGTTCTTTATTTTATCCGTTAAATTTCCATGAATCATATTACGACACGACTTGTGGCACATGATTCTGTATTATTAATTTGACTCATGATTTGAATTAACTACATCTCCGGATTATGTTTGTTATTAATTCTTGAATCATGAATCATAAGACATCAAGTTCCGAATCTTGCTTGATTTGAATCATAAGAAATCAAGTTTTGAATCTTGCTTGATATAATTTTCTGAATTACGGGAAAAAAAATACATAGTTGATATGTAGTCAACCATTATAGTCCAAAGTATAGCTTGACATACACTGCGCATATGTCCAAGCCTAACCAGTCAAAATCTAAACCTTAGCCGGCCACATGTCGAAACAGTATTTCAAATCACGTAGTTTGCCAGTCTACATCTTTGATTCATTGTCTGATTTTGTGATTAGTTGTATTTATCATGTTTCATTATGACTCTCATAGTTTCTCGTGTTGCAGGTTGCATTCCATTGCAGGATTTTAATGTATTGTCTACTTCAGTTTTCTATATACTTTTTCATACTCTATTTAGTATTGTTTGACATTTATAGAGGGATGTACTTTGCTCCTTTTTTGATTGGATCATTCCTACCAGGTGACGACAGGCTAACATGGAGGAATGCTTTGGAGGATTTAAAATTAATTTAGATCATTGATGTATTATTCATGTTGTACATTATTTCGAGAATTTATCAAATTTGGCTCCAAGATGAGATAAATATGTATTATGTGCAAAAAGATATAGTGGACTGGTCGTGAGATGTGTGCTGAGTTATTTTCATCTACTAGTGCTGTGATGGAGCATAGATCGATAAATGATTTTCAAGGTTTATATAGCTAACTGTCGTCGATTATGTGGCGTAGGATGGACGTATCCATGCACTCATACCTGAACATGCGAGTGTGGGTCGTAACACATTTTTATGGTGGCCCATACATATCCATCTAATGGTGCTTAGGATTAGAGTACATTGAGAGCCTTTGAAATAGGAATGCTCAATCATAGCTTAGGTCATTCTTGCCATTGTGTGATTCTCATCACTATTCCTTTATTCCTAAATTTCAACCAAAATTTGGTTAGTTATATCTTTCTGCATTTCCTACTTTTATATAATTTTCTTAAACCTATTATTGGATTTTGATTCTATACTTGATTCTAATCATGACTGTGTCTATATTTTAATTATACCCTGGATTTGATCATGAATGACTTTACAAGCTTAAGTTATTCTATTCTGATTCTATCCATGACTATACCAAATGATTCTGACTTTGACCATGCTTAGATGACTTTGATTATGTATTTGATTGTGCCTACACTATTTTGATTAATCGTGACTATACCGTGCCTAAATGATTTGACCATATCGTGCTTAATGACTGAGATTCCATACTTAGTCATGGCTAAGTAATTTTGATCATAACTAAATTAATTTCTTTCATATGATTCAATTTTAATTATTCATACCAATTCCATTCTAGCGGATCGTGTTTATAGTTTTGATCGTGTTACGATTCTATCCTTGACTATGCTTAGAGTTTGATCGTAACTAAGCCATTTAATTATATTTCTGATACTGTTTTATCGCTTCTCGATTCTAATCACAATTGTGCCTGAATGATTTTGCTCGTATTAGTGAGTTGGATTTTCTTGATCGTGTCTAAATGACTTTGATCATAACTAAATGATTCCTTTGTTTGTATCTTAATCATTCCCCAAATAGTTGATCAGTATTTTGTGTTACGATTCTATCCTTGACTATGATTAGATTTTAATCGTGACTATACCATTTTGACTAAAGTTTCTGATCGTTGTTTGCAAAAACAAAAGTTTTCCAAGAAAACTAAGTTACAAACTGAGAAAGAAAGTACAAGAGTACAATATGATTCTGGGGAAGTACAACTATAGGAATCTGCTCAGAAGATGATCACTTTATCCCTTGGACGATGCGATATCGAAGAAGAGAAGTGTCATGACCCGCTACCCAAATTGTTGGGTCGGGCCGAGTCATGTCCAGCCTGCGTTTGGGATAAAATGCAGTAAGCTGTTCTAGAGATAAAAGATAAGACTAAATGTGCTAACAGTTCTATAAGTGAATAAAAGTCATAAATGCTCCAAACACAAAAGTTGTCTCATATAGTAAAATGTCCAAGTACAAGTCTGAAATGTAAAATTGGATACATGTCCAGTTATAAAACATGTAGTCTAACACGACTCACTAAATATTCCAAGCAGCTATGCAAACTAGACGAGTTTCCCCGCAGGAACATCCTCGTAAAGCAAAGCCGGGTCCTCGGCAGTATCTCTATAATACGAGTCGCAGAGTAACTTCTCCTCAGTAAGGATACCTACAACTTTATCCTGTCAGGACGGAAGCAAGTGCTGAAACTAACAAACTAGCATATGAAACATGGAAATGAACATAAGAGGAAATAACTGGAAATATGGCATCACATAGTCTATCATGGCAAAGATACATATGTCATAAAGACAGATATATATGTAATGTTTAAAACTGTAGCAGGTACGTAATCGTCAATAGGTGTATAATGTACTGTAGTACATGTAAATAAAAGTACATACGTACAAGTTAACAAGTATAGGAGTACATCCGTACAGAAATGCGGGATAATGGTCTGCGGCAAGGTATGCATATAAAATACGACCTCGCTCGCTACTATAGGGGGGCATGATCACGTACTCAACTGTCAGTTTCCCTAAAACCTATATTCTAATCATGTGAGAGATACATAAACTGTTCTAAGCATGGTAGTAATGGAAAGTACAACATGTGATATTTTAACTTGCTACCCCAAGGATCAGCATTTAACATGGTTGGATTTGCAGTTCATTTATGTAACAGTATGTAAAGTTTGTAGAAAGTACTTGCCTCTAGCAAAGCAAAGCAAAGTAAGCTGCGATAAAAGTGCTATAGATGTCTGGTAACTCGTCACTGTAGAAATAAATACATAAACTTAGTTTTTACACTAAGCTAAAACACTAAGACACTAATTGGTTCAACACGACTTATGACTGGGTACCTAGCCAAAATGACGACTTTAGCATAGGAGACCAGTGTGGGGTGACACACGACTATAACTAACTTTCTAGGGTCTTTACACTAGTGAGGGGTGAGGTTCAATACGGCTAAAACTCAAAATAGCACAAAAGATGCAAGTTGTAATTATTCAATAAATAAATCAAATGGACATTGTGTTCCAATAATTTTTGAGATAGACAAAAAGCTTAATTTTATATAAAATAAAGTACCAAAATGATCTTCGTTAATTATAGAAATTTATTATAATTTTTTTGGAATTTATTAACCAGTACAAGTATTTTATAAAAATCAGTTTTCCTAAGTATACAGAAAATAAGTTCTGGTTTCATATGCCAAAATAGTGGCAAAACTGTAAATTAAATACTATAAAATCTATACTAATTTAGCTAAATTAACATAGTATCTAAATACTATTTTTCCAGAATTTTAACAGCAATTAAAGTATTTTTAGAAATTCAAAAACAACATTGCACACAATTGAAATTAAATAATTAATTATCTGCATATTTTGTCCAGGTATATAATTTGAACCAAAGTTCAAATACAGGACCCAAGGCCATGAATCAAGTCCAATATGACTTGTACAGGTCTTGAATGTGTGAAAACACATTTGGGCCCAAAAACCCATGCTAGGCTTCGACACCAAATGGTTGCAGTAATTTAAATACACCCAAAAATACAAAGTGGTAAAAGTGCAAAATAAATATTAATATTTTAATAAGGTAAAATAACATAGTAGTCCTAAAAATATGACAAGTATATTTACTTAATAATAATTTACACTAGGTAGAGTGAAATACATATACAAAATGTATATCTACAATATTTATATATACATATAATATATAGATATTTACATAAGGGATGTATACATACATATGTAAAAAAATACATATATATAATATATTAATATATAAGAAAATACTTAACTATAAAATAATATATATATATATACAAATTTGTATACATATATATAATATATATATACAATAATATATATACACATGAACATATTTACATATATACATATAATACATAAATACATATATATATATATATATATATTATATACACTATATATATAATAAAGTACTAAATATAAAATATATATCTATATATATATAAATACTGCATATATAAGTATATATAATAATATATATAAACAATACATGTATACATATATATAAATATTATATATAAATAATAAAACAAAACAAAAAGGAAAAGAAAAAGAAACAACAGCACAGAAGAAGGGGGGGATTCGAACTCGGGCTACTGAGCCGAGTTCTTAGACTCGGTCGGGCTGGCCAGGGGGTCAGCCCGCTCGCGTGTTAGAGTTAGGATTCTGTTTATTTTATTTAGGTTTAAGTTAGATTATAACAGTAGCCCGAAATATCACTCTGTGTCCTGACAGTTTGGGACACAGAGTCTACGTGTTCGTGCTTTGCACGACACGCACGAGCATCGATCTACGTGTCCAAGCACTGGACTAGGGTCCCCGTGTCCTGGCGAACCACATACGTGGATTCGAGACACGTATGACATGATTCAGTGCTGCAACTTACGTGTCCGGTGATTGGAGAGGGTTTCGAAGGCCGTGGACGGAGGAGTAGTCGGGGCGATGGCGCTCGGGTGGCGCTGGGCTCCACTCGTCGGGGCGAACACGTCGGCGGTGGTTGGGCGCGGTGACAGTCGTCGTAGGGGCTGCACTGGGTAGATGGCCAGAGTTAGGGTTTGGGGAAGAATGGGGCTGTGGTCGGCGGTGGTTAGGTCGTAGTGGTGGTGGTCGACTGAGGGGAGTGAGGGGGTTTATTTAGGGGGGTCTAGTCGTCGGAGGGGCGTACGCTGGCCAGAAATGGCGGGGGCAGTCGCGCTGGCGGTCGTCGGGCAGTCGGGTCGTTGGGGGTGGGTAGATTAGGATTTAGCGTTTAGGTCCCCCCTAGTTTAGGTTATTACACAATGGTCCTAACAGTTACTAAATGTAAATACAAAATTTGCATTCCACACATAAAAACAATTGATTAATTACAAACTGCATTTGTAACAATTCTAATTATTATAAACTATAATTAAATAATTTAATAAATTACAAAACTATATTAAAACAATTCTAATTATTACAAAATGATATTAAAACTTTTTAATTAATTACAAAATGTTATTTTTGTATTTAAAACTTATTTAAAATTTATTTAAAAATTCTAGAAAAATTCCTAAAAATCATAATAAATTTTTAAGGCTAAATATGACATTAATAATTAATTAACACTAATTAAATAAATTTTGAAAAACAGCGGCTCACAAGTCTTCCCTCTTTGAAAAATTTTGTCCTTGAAATTCACAAGGATTGAAGACCCTACAATATTCTAACATAGCAAGCAATGCAACAAATGACTAAGGCTATGATCGAAACTAACCTCTAAGGTATCAAGCAGGAATGGGTGGTTCCCTCGCAGCGGTTGGATCGAACAAGTAAGGGTATTTCTCCCTCATGTCCGACTCCCTCTCCCAAGTAGATTCACCCGGAGAGTGACGGCTCCAAGCTACTCATACTAAGGGTATAACCTTGTTCCTCAGCCTCTTCTCTCTCCTGTCTAATATCTCCACTGGCTGCTCAAAAACTGTAAGGCTCGGTCTGACCTCCAACTCTGAATGATCTAGCACATGACTGGGGTCCGGAACATATCTCCTCAGCTGAGATACGTGAAAGACATCGTGAACTCCTGCTAGGTTGGGTGGAAGTGCAACCTTGTAAGCTACCTCTCCAATCTTGTCAAGTATCTCGAACGACCCGATGTATCTGGGGCTCAGCTTCCCTCCTCGTCTGAACCGGATCGTCCCTCTAGTAGGTGATATCTTTACTAGCACCATATCACTATCTGTGAACTCCATCGACCTGCGACTAGCATCAGTCCAGTGTTTCTGCCTGTTCTGAGCTACTCTGAGCCTGTCTCTGATCATCCCGACTTTCTCTGCTACATCCGTGATCATCTCTGGCACAAGCATAACTCTGTCTCCAATATCATCCCAAAAGAGCGGTGTGCGGCATCGTCGTCCATAAAGCGCCTGGAAAGAACATACCGATACTGGCTTGGTAGCTATTGTTGTATGAAAACTCTACCAAGTGCAGATGGCTCTCCCATGATCCTCCAAAGTCCAGTACACAGGTCCTCAGCATATCCTCCAGTGTCTGTATCGTCCTCTCAGACTGCCCATCTGTCTGCGGATGGTACACCGTACTGAACTTGAGCCTACTGCCCAGCTTCTCCTGCAAGCTCCTCCAATAGTGGGACGTGAATCTGCTGTCTCTGTCCGACACGATGCTCATTAGCACTCCGTGTAGGCGAACTATCTTCTGCATGTATAGCTCCGCCAACTTCTCGGTGGAAAGCCCCACCATGAAGGGTATAAAGTGCGCACACTTCGTCAGCCTGTCTACGATGACCCAAATGGCGTCCTTTCCTTCTTGGCAACGAGGAAGCCCTGAGACGAACTCCATCGTAATATGTTCCTACTTCTACTAAGGAATGGGTAACGGCTGCAACAAACCAGCTGGCCTCTGGCGCTATGCCTTGACCTGCTGGCAAACTAGGCATCTCGAGATGAAACATGATACATCCCTCTTCATTCCGTACCACCAAAGATGTTCCCGCAAGTTACGGTACATCTTGTTAGCACCAGGGTGAATAGAATATCTCGATCGGTGAGCCTCCTGCAAGACTGCCTCTACCAGCTCTTCCTTCGGCACGTATAAATCAAGGATCCATCCTCTGCTATAGTGAAGTCATCCAGCAATCCAGCTAAAGCTGGGCTCAGAGTCTGCGAAGGCTCTCATCTGTAGACTGTGCCTCCCGGATCTGCTCCATCAAACCTAACTGAATGTCAAGCGTCATCATCTGTATCACTGATCCTGGCCGAACTAGCTCGATATCGAGCTTCTCCAGATCCTCCCGCAAATGCCGATCTATCATCAGATACTATGCCATCGGATGCCTGCTCAGCACATCCGCCACCACATTTGCCTTCCCGGGGTGATACTGTAAATCGATGTCGAAGTCTTTCATCAACTCCAACCATCGTCTTTGCCTCATGTTCAGCTCTTTCTGCGTGAACACATACTTCAAGCTTTTGTGGTCAGTAAAGATTTCCACACGCTCTCCGTATAAGTAATTTTCCATAACTTGAGTGCAAAGATCACCGCAGCTAACTCTAGGTCATGGGTAGGATAATTTCGCTCATGAGTCTGCAATTGCCTAGATGCATAAGCAATCACTTTTCCATGCTGCTGTAGGACACATCCTAGCCCCTTCCCAAAAGCATCGCTGTAAATGGTGAAACCTCCAGAACCTGAAGGTAAAGTCACTGGAGCGGTCGTCAGCCTCCTCTTCAGCTCCTCAAACGCTGTCTGGCAGTCCTCTGACCAAATGTACTCTGCGTCCTTCTACGTCAGCTTCGTCATGGGTTCAGCTATCCTAACAAAGTCCTGGACAAACTTTCTATAATAGCCTGCTAAACCCAGAAAGCTCCTGATCTCTGAAACTGACGTCGGAGCCTTCCATGTCTCAACTGCAGCAATCTTCCCGGGATCCACCGAGATTCCATCTCCAGTAACTATATGGTCGAAAACTCCACTCGGTCTAAAAAAACTCGTACTTCGGCAATTTGGCAAACAATCTCTCCTGCCTCAGAATCCCCAAAACTATCCGCAAGTGCTCTGCTTGCTCTTCCGGCATCTTCGAGTATATCAGGATGTCGTCGATAAATACTATACGAACTTATCCAGATACTGGTGGATTGTCTTATTCATCAAATTCATAAAGACAGCTGGCGCATTTGTAAGACCAAATGGCAGCACCAGAAACTCGTACTGCCCGTACTTCGTATTAACGCCGTCTTCTGGATGTCTGCTGCCCTAACCTTCACCTGGTGGTACCCGAATCTCAAGTCTATCCTGGAAAACACCTTCGTCCCGCTCAACTGGTCGAACAAATCATCTATCCTGGGCAGAGGATATTTGTTCTTGATGGTGTTGGCATTCAACGCCCGGTAGTCGATACACAACCGGACTGTACCATCTTTTTAGGCACAAAGAGCACTAGCGCTCCCCATGGAGAAGCACTGGATCGAATGAAACCCATTTTCAACAGGTCATCAATCTTCTCTTTTATCTCTACGGCCTCCTTGGGATTCACTAGTAAACTCCACATATCTGTCAGGCGAAGTCCTGGAAGATCCTCTGGGAATACATCCATAAACTCCCTAATGATAGGGTGTGGCGGTGCTACGTCCCCAACTGTCATACAACAGTTCGGCTCTAGGCTGATCTCCGGCCCTGTCCTCCTGACACTGAATGGTGCTGTGCCTGGGGGACTGACAAAATACTACCCCCATGACAATCTATTGTAGCACCCAGTTTTCCAAATGAGGGTAATTTTGAAATTTCGTGTTTATATTATTTTAATAATAATTTAATTCATGATATGATTTTTGGTGATTTTAAATTATTTTAAAATTATTTAAATCAATGACTTGTGGTTTTGACGTTTTGCTAGTGAAACCCTAGAGACTGTTACCTAGAGCTTAACCATGTGATTATAATATTTTAATGTCATTTTTGGCCTAAGGATATTTTTTTTATTTGACCTCTTTGAATTATTTTGATATTATTTTATTATTTATGATGTTTTGGGATTATTTGAGTCGGGTTCGAATTTTATCTCAATCCGACTTGTAACGGGGACCCGGGGTAACTTAGACTCTAGTTGGACCCGTGTATTAGTTAGCCATGGCCCACATTTTAATTAGTCATGTTAGAAAGATTAGTCATAATCCTAATTATTAGGTTAACCATTTAGAGTTTTTTTTATTTGACCTTTTACCCCCAAACCCTAACTAAAATTGTTTTAATCACTTGTAACTAAGGGAGGGGCAAACTTATATATTCAATGAAGGGGGGATATAACCATTGTGGCCGGCCCTAATAGGACTCCTATCTTATTTCCTTTCTTTGAGAAGTCTTTTCCCCAAGTGCTCTCAAGCTCTCCCAAGGAAGAAGCCTTTCTCCTTGGATTTCTCTCCTTTAGGTAATATTTCCTTCTCTTTTATTTCTCCATTTTGCATTTAGGAAATTTTTAACCATAGAAATGACCCCCATTGTTGTGTCCCTATTTTTGTGTCCTTTGTGTCCATTATGTGTCCTTTAGGATTTCTATTGTATTATTGTTGTGTCTTGTGTCCATGGAGAAAACCCCCAAACTTGGACACACTTTATATTTAAAATATTGATTAAATGAATTAATTCATATTAAATCTCAGATTTGAATATGTAGAGATGTGTTCTTGAGTACTTTAAATTTCATTCATGTATCTCTTATAGATGTGTTCATGTGACATATATAGATTTGTGTATATATATTGTAATGAGAGTGTATCTATATCTATATATGTAATAAATGGTTCATGATGATTATATAATCAAGTTTGTGAGTGTGGTTCCTCATATTATTATTGTCATTATTGTTGTGGATAATTAGGATATATATTGTGTATTCTTTTGGCTCAAACTATCTAAATCTGTCATGATTTTTATCCACGTTTTTAATTTCAGCCCTAACTTAGAAATATCATAACTTCTAGCTCAAAGCTCGGTTTAATCTCCCATTTTTTTAAAAGAAGCATATTGAAGTTAGATTTCTAAAAACATGTATTAATAGGCCTAATTCGTTCTGTAACTTTTTGGAGAATTATTTGAGTGTCAGCTGTACGAAAGACAAACACGTTCTCGGTGTTTTCGCGATTCCGGGAGTTTTCGGAAACGAAAATGCGATCCATTTGAAGTTTCGGAAAGCTAACACATGGATCTATAACATACTTTAATCCTAGATTTTAATTCATGCTGAGATGGTACAGTATTGATTATTAGTAGGAGTTACTATTCGGCATATGCATTTTGTGCACCCTTGTGTGTAATATAATGTTCTATTTGATTTTAACCCATGTTAATGTATATACATTATGTAATTAAATAGAGAATACAAGCATGAGTAAATGGTTAAATAAATGATGTATGAGGTGTAAGTATCCTATCTAATGTAAGCATGTAAAAGTATGGCTTGTAATGAATATGTAGGTTCCATAGCATGTAATGTATGGTGCATATAGTAGTGCAAGAGAATAAATGAATGATGAATGAATGCAAGCATGAATGTAATGTAATAATAGATGTAATGTATGCAATATACAAGTTAATGAGATGTAATGTTCTATGTTAACACAAATCCTATATTACCTCATGTACCCCCTTACACTATGTTGACACTATCACACTTGACACTTTGTTCACTTACACTTTGACACTCTTTGATATGTATACACTATGTATGCCTATTTAATCCTCACTTGCCCCTTTGCCATGTTCACATACACACACATAGCCTCTTAAATAAGTATTTATGAATATAGTTAACTTAGCTATGTATGTATATTATATATATGTTAGCATATTGTATTGTTATATAAGTTTATATAACCATTTGAAATGCCATAATTATAGGCCTAATGTTGAATACCAATATATGCATATGTATATATGTGTAGACATATATAGCTTAAAGTAATAGATTACCTAGTATATATCCAATGTGAATTCTTGCCTATTTGAGTATTGAATAATTGCATGCTATATAGAGTTGGGTGTATGTTGGCTTGTATAGCCTTGTATTGATGTGTGCTTGCTAGGATAGTCTTGGTTAGGCCTAGTAAGACTTGCTGGGTTAGGACATGACCTAGTTTGACCTAGTTTGACTAGTGCAGTTGACCAGAGTTGACCAAGGGTTGACTTTGGCCTAGTTTGACCTAGATTTATGTAGAATGCATTGTAGTGCTTTATATTACCCTTCTGGACATGTTGTGACTTGTGCTGTTCTAATTAGGAGCCAACACCTCTCCTCGGACAGTATCTTTACCTTGGACATTCAGATATCAGGCGAGTACATTCTCTGATCATTTCATATCTTGTTTAGAATTATATTTCCTGCTTTAGATTACTTTACATGATGCTGATACGTTGGAAACACGGATTAGTACTATATGGATCTTGTTGTGCGATGTTATCCCTTTAGCGGATACATCGGGTATTCGTGTTCATGTACTTTATCGTGAGCATCGTGTACTCCTTGTATTCGTGACATTTGTGTACAAATCGTGTGAAATCGTGTATATTCATGTATTCATGATCTCGTGTGCGACTATACTTCGTGTGCAATAACATAACTTAGCTTGATCCTTATGTATTGATTGGGGCGGGGGAGTAGAAGTGGTTATGTAATCAATCCAGTAGACTCGTGTACAACCTCTGTTGATTACTCGTGTACAACATCGTGCCGTTTACATAACCATCTTGTGCTCTGAATTACTAATCACTGATAGTTCTTTATATATTGTAGCTATTTACTTACAGTCTCTCTTTTTCATCATGTTATTTCTTCAGATCCTGTATCTTACTCTCTAGCATGTTTATATTTCCTAACCTGTTATGATATTGTTGAGATGTACTGTACTCGCTCCTTCCTGACTGGACCCGTTGATAAATTTTACAGATAGCTTGGAGATTGCCTGCTAGCCTAGAGAAGACACATTAGAGGTTGTTTAGATAGTATTTCAATTGTCTGGAGTTGTATTTACTTTATGGATTACTGTATCTGAGTTTAGAGATTTGAGATGTATTTCTGGATTTGTGTACCTTAGACACTTAGATTTCTCTCTGTTGTACCTCTTTGGATTTCATGTTTTATCTATCCTTATCATGCTCTACCTTAGATGTGATTGAGTCCGTACCTGCTATGTCACCCCCATTCGGGAAGTATAAACTGTTTAGCCTTATACTGTTAGATGCATGAGACCTAGGACAGCGTTCTATACCGCCGATACTGTGGCGTAGGCTGGACGTACCCACTTCTCGTGCCTAACTCTAGGGTGCGGGTCGTGACACGTTTTTAGTGGTGGCCCATGCAGGTCGAGATTCGCATTAGTGCGATTTTATAGTAGCGCAACGACTTAGTTGTACTACTACGAGCCTGCTAAAGGATATATAAATTAAGATGTTAGGATGAGAGGATACTCAATCACTGTTAGGATTCCTTGAGAGATTCCTGGGATGACCCTTGAGAATCTCATTTTGAATTCCGATTTAAACTCCTTTTTCTTGTTTTGATTCACCTTTTCCTTGATTTGAATTTGATTTTGTGGATCATTGTAGAACTTTGAATCCTGGTATTAGTTGATGATTTGATAAAATTTTGTAGTTGTTGATTTAATTTTGTATTTAGATTAATATTTTCAAATCCAAGGTACTCAATCACACTTAGGATTCTTTGAGAGATTTCTGGGACGACCCCTGAGAAACTCATTTTGAACTTCAATTGGAATTCTTTTCCTCTTGTTTGGATTCACCCTCATTCCTTGCTATTGAATTTAAGCTTGATGGGTTCCTCTCGTTTGAACCGATAAGAAGGAATATATCTTCATTATTCTTTCTCGCCATTATTCTCTTGCATTCTTATTTACCTCTTATCTTAAACTCTGTCTCATTACATTAATTACCCATATCTTGTCATCCCTACCAGATGTACTTCGAAATCCTTGAATCTTCGTATCTTTTGCATGGGGAAGGCTAAGGAAGTGACGTAAATCATATAGCTCAGAGAAGACGTAACTGGTTATTATATGATGATCTAAAAGAAATCAAATGTGGAGTGTTCCATATGGAAACTTGAGATAGAAATGTGGTAAAGGTCTCGAATAGAATAAAGAGATGTATACTGCCAATCTGGAAACAATCACATTTAGAAAAATTTTAGGGTTATGAGATAGTTTATAGGTGTATTCAAAACTGATAAGGATATTCAAGGTCTACCTAGATTGGAGAACCACGAAATTCTGGTTATTGATTCTTGGGAGGTTTTACCCTAAGGCTATGTAGAAGGTTAGTAATGGAAAAGAGAAGTTAATTGTGTTTAATAAGGATATTAAACAAGATGTTGCGAGGAAATGACTAGGGATAAAGAGAACACAAAGTTATGGAAGTTTAGAGATTGTTGTGAAATATTTTTAGGAGAATAATATTCAAGGGTGTATGTCGAAGAAAATACGAAAGTTGATTTTATGATGGAAGATAGTTTTGTAAGGCCTAGAGATTTAAATTAAATAATACGAGGAGAACAATTTGAACAAGTTCAAGGAATTCGTAAACGGAATTTAGAGAATTTGGGTCAAATTTAAGACAAGGTGAAAGAACTTAGAAATTTAAATAAATGGTTAATGTTGATTCCTAAATGTGAGGGCTGTACTTCAAGAGTGATGTTTGGAAATTGGGAATTGCCTACGGTAGTCATGGTAAGGGTTTAAGTAAAGGTTAAATTTTCATATGGAGACTGGTGAGGTAAAGATATGATTGGCAAGTTATGACCAGATGAACTTAAGAGTATCAAAAGCAGATGACTAACTCGATCTTCATTATTTTTATGCATTAATTACCACCTCTTGAACTCCCACTTTCTAATTGAGATCCTTGACGTTCCTTATCGTGACTTTGATATTCGGAATGTAATACTAGCTGTTACCCTCCAACAAATCTTATACGCAAGACCTAGACGAGCTCACCTTCGTGTAGGTATATCATGTCCCACTAAAATCTGTCTTCTTGTATTCTATTTTCTTGATATGATTTTCTGGTCAACTGGCTAAACTATAACCTCTACCATTATACTAAATTTCTTCTTATTTCAATTAGAAATCCAGCCTTGACTCAATTCTTTCGACCCAACATGTGATGGTGTTCTGCTTGTTTCCTTAGATGCTTAACCTTGTACCTTATCTGATTACTTGACCCGTTGGTTAAGAAACTTGGACTATGTAATTCCTTTCATCATTACCACCCTTATATCTTGTGCTGCTAAATTAGCCTTAGTTTTGCAAGCTTATCTATTTTCGAGCTTGGTCATGACATATTTTATTGGGTGGCCACCCACTAACATATTGTCTAATCAGAACCGGTACATGATGGTCTGATCAACCTATTGCACTTTGGTTCGCTTTTTCATATATCAATCTACGAGAATGGAGACATAGTTAAACTTGACCCTAGAGTCTCATTCGCGACAGCCTTGATAATTCTCCTTAAAATCCTTTCATCGCCTATGAACCTCGTATTTGTACTCAGTCGAATTAAATTTAATCATGACCTGAATCTCCATCATTGGATGCTCGTGCTCATACTTTGATTTCATTGATTTCCCTTCTTGTCCAAATCTTGTTTTATTCCAAAATTGATCAACTTAGATCGTGTCAAGACAAAAATCTATTTGTGATTTGTTGTGCCTAAATTTTCAATTTTTGCCATTTTATGGAATAGTAACCTTTTAATAATTTCTTAGTTGCTTGTTAATGACCAATTTTTATATAGGATGGTAGACAGCCCTACAACCTTGATGATTGTTGTTCCCTTACCTTTCCAATTAGGACACACTAGATTGTTTGTGTGTTGATACCATAGTACTGTTTTGACCTAGAATGATTAGTGCACCTAGGTGAGACTTCCAACTGCTATGGTATGCCCTGACCTAGTATACTATTCCTTCAAATTGCATAATTTAGATAAATTTTCTTAAGACCTTGATTGTTAGAAAATAGGGACGTCACCCCATTAGTATCTGTTGTAGATATATATAGGTTAGTCCTTGATGTGGGAATGTGTGTCTATAAACATGTAGCTTATGAGATTTATGAGAGATTATAGTATCAGCCTTGATAGGATGTACTAGGCTTTTGGTGAGTATAAATGTGTTATGAGAGATAGGGGCCTATATGTCTTAGTAATGCATCGTCCTATGGTAATAGAATGTATTAATAAATGGTTAATAGGAAGATAATAGTTTGAGCATACCTATAGCCTATGATCAGTTCCTTTCCATCCTTAGTTAAGACCACTTTAAAATAGGTCCAGTCCCTTGGATATAGGTTCTAGTCCATATTTTATTGAAGTTCTATTACCGCCGTACAGCAGAGCAGTGTTGGAGGTATTCCTAGATTGACACTATCTAGATGTTCGTTTATTATTCCAGTGTTAGGAAGTGTTACCTTAGATATTGTGTAGGTTAGAGGCTCTAGAAGGAGTACTATCGATCTTAAATTTCGAGGACGAAATTTTTCTAAGGTGGGTAGAGTTGTAGCACCCAATTTTTCAAATGAGGGTAATTTTGAAATTTCGTTTTTATAATTATTTTAATAATGATATTTAATTCATGATATGATTTTTGGTGATTTTAAATTAATTTAAAATTATTTAAATCAATGACTTGTGGTTTTGACGTTTTGCTAGTGAAACCCTAGAGACTGTTTGACCTAGAGCCTAACCATGTGATTATGATATTTTAATATCATTTTTGGCCTAAGAATATTTTGCATTTGACCTCTTTGAATTATTTTGATATTATTTTATTATTTATGATATTGTTTTGGGATTATTTGAGTCGGGTTCGAATTTCATCTCAATCCGACTTGTAACGGGGACCGGGGTAACTTAGACTCTAGTTGGACCCATGCATTAGTTAGCCATGGCCCAAATTTTAATTAGTCATGTTAGAAAGTTTAGTCATAATCCTAATTATTAGGTTAACCATTTAGAGTTTTTTTTTATTTGACCCTTTTACCCCCAAACCCTAACCAAAATTGTTTTAAACACTTGTAACTAAGGGAGGGGCAAACTTGTAATATTCAATAAAGGGGGGATATAACCATTGTGGCCGGCCCTAATAGGACTCCTACTCATTTCCTTTCTTTGAGAAGTCTTCTTCTCTAAGTGCTCTCAAGCTCTCCCAAGGAAGAAGCCTTTCTCCTTGGATTTTCTCTCCTTTAGGTAATATTTCCTTCTCTTTTATTTCTCCATTTTGCATTTAGGAAAGTTTTAGCCATAGGAATGACCCCCATTGTTGTGTCCCTATTTTTGTGTCCTCTTGTGTCCATTATGTGTCCTTTAGGGATTTCTATTGTATTATTGTTGTGCCTTGTGTCCATGGAGAAAACCCCCAAACTTGGACACACTTTATATTTAAAATATTGATTAAATAAATTAATTCATATTAAATCTTAGATTTGAATATGTAGAGATGTGTTCTTGAGTACTTTACATTTCATTCATGTATCTCTTATAGATGTGTTCATGTTACATATATAGATTTGTGTATATATATATATATATATATTGTAATGAGAGTGTATCTATATCTATATATGTAATAAATGGTTCATGATGATTATATAATCAAGTTTGTGAGTGTGGTTCCTTATATTATTATTGTCATTATTGTTGTGGATAATTAGGATATATATTGTGTATTCTTTTGGCTCAAACTATCTAAATCAGTCATGATTTTTATCCACGTTTTTAATTTCAGCCCTAACTTAGAAATGTCATAACTTCTAGCTCAAAGCTCGGTTTAATCTCCCATTTTTTTAAAAGAAGCATATTGAAGTTAGATTTCCAAAAACATGTATTAATAGGCCTAATTTGTTCTGTAACTTTCTGGAGAATTATTTGAGTGTCAGCTGTACGAAAGACAAACACGTTCTCGGTGTTTTCGCGATTCCGGGAGTTTTCGGAAACGAAAATACGATCCGTTTGAAGTTTCGGAAAGCTAACATATGGATCTATAACATACTTTAATCCTATATTTTAATTCATGCTGGGATGGTACAGTATTGATTATTAGTAGGAGTTACTTTTCGGCATATGCATTTTGTGCACCCTTGTGTGTAATATAATGTTCTATTTGATTTTAACCTATGTTAATGTATATACATTATGTAATTAAATAGAGAATACAAGCATGAGTAAATGGTTAAATAAATAATGTATGAGGTGTAAGTATCCTATCTAATGTAAGCATGTAAAAGTATGGCTTGTAATGAATATGTAGGTTCCATAGTATGTAATGTATGGTGCATATAGTAGTGCAAGAGAATAAATGAATGATGAATGAATGCAAGCATGAATGTAATATAATAATAGATGTAATGTATGCAATATACAAGTTAATGAGATGTAATGTTCTATGTTAACACAAATCCTATATTACCTCATGTACCCCCTTACACTATGTTGACACTATCACACTTGACACTTTGTTCACTTACACTTTGACACTCTTTGATATGTATACACTATGTATGCCCATTTAATCCTCACTTGCCCCTTTGCCATGTTCACATACACACACATAGCCTCTTAAATAAGTATTTATGAATATAGTTAACTTAGCTATGTATGTATATTATATATATGTTAGCATATTGTATTGTAATATATAAGTTTATATAACCATTTGAAATGCCATAATTATAGGCCTAATGTTGAATACCAATATATGCATGTGTATATATGTGTAGACATATATAGCTTAAAGTAATAGATTACCTAGTCTATATCCAATGTGAATTCTTGCCTATTTGAGTATTGAATAATTGCATGCTATATAGAGTTGGGTGTATGTTGGCTTGTATAGCCTTGTATTGATGTGTGCTTGCTAGGATAGTCTTGGTTAGGCCTAGTAAGACTTGCTGGGTTAGGACATGACCTAGTTTGACCTAGTTTGACTAGTGCAGTTGACCAGAGTTGACCAAGGGTTGACTTTGGCCTAGTTTAACCTAGATTCATGTAGAATGCATTGTAGTGCTTTATATTACCTTCTGGACATGTTGTGACTTGTGCTGTTCTAATTAGGAGCCAGACACCTCTCTTCGGACAGTATCTTTACCTTGGACATTCAGATATCAGGCGAGTACATTCTCTGATCATTTCATATCTTGTTTAGGATTATATTTCCTACTTTAGATTACTTTACATGATGCTGACACGTTAGAAACACGGATTAGTACTATATGGATCTTGTTGTGCGATGTTATCCCCTTAGCGGATACATCGGGTATTCGTGTTCGTGTACTTTATCGTGAGCATCGTGTACTTCTTGTATTCGTGACATTCGTGTACAAATTGTGTAAAATCATGTATATTCATGTATTCACATGATCTCGTGTACGACTATACTTCGTGTGCAATAACATAACTTAGCTTGATCCTTGTGTATTGATTGGGGCGGGAGAGTAGAAGTGGTTATGTAATCAATCCAGTAGATTACTCGTGTACAACCTCTGTAGATTACTCGTGTATAATATCGTGCCGTTTACATAACCATCTTGTGCTCTGAATCACTAGTCACTGATAGTTCTCTATATATTGTAGCTATTTACTTACAGTCTCTCTTTTTCATCATGTTATTTCTTCAGATCCTGTATCTTACTCTCTAGCATGTTTATATTTCCTAACCTGTTATGATATTGTTGAGATGTACTGTACTCGCTCCTGTCCTGACTGGACCTGTTGATAAATTTTACAGATAGCTTGGAGATTGCCTGCTAGCCTAGAGGAGACACATTAGAGGTTGTTTAGATAGTTATTTCAATTGTCTGGAGTTGTATTTACTTTATGGATTACTGTATCTGAGTTTGGAGATTTGAGATGTATTTCTGGATTTGTGTATCTTAGACACTTAGATTTCTCTCTGTTGTACCTCTTTTGGATTTTATGTTTTATCTATCCTTGTCATGCTCTACCTTAGATGTGATTAAGTCTGTACCTGCTATGTCACCCCCATTCGGAGAGTACAAACTGTTTAGCCTTATACTGTTAGATGCATGAGACCTAGGACAGCGTTCTACTGTCGATACTGCGGCGTAGGCTGGACGTACCCACTTCTCGTGCCCTAACTCTAGGGTGCGGGTCGTGACATCTATAGATGCATGGGCATAGCTAAGCCAGTCCATCCCCAATATGATATCATAACCGGGGAGTGGTATCACAAAGAATCGTCCCCTGAACTCTCTCCCGGCTATAAAAATAAAACATCTATAGATAGCTCTAATAGGCACTGGTCCTTCTCCTGTCATTACTCTACTAATCTCTGCAGTAGGTGTAGCTACAGGATGGTGTTTATACATAAACTCTAATGATAGAAAGCTATGAGATGCACCAGAATCAAACAAGCATAGAGCTAGAAAAGTATGCAAATAAACATGACCTGTGATGACGTCAGCTAAGTAATCTGGCTCCGAAACCTGCTCCGGCTCTGGCTCAAGAGCTAGACTATAAACCTTTCCCTGAGGTCCCTTATGTTGCTGCAAATGCTGCCCAAACCTCTGCTGCTGAGTCGGAAGCGGTCCTCTAGGTCCCTTGGCTGCTGGGCAGTCCCGAATCTGATGGGTGGCAGACCCATAAACTAAGCACTGCTTCAACCTCTTCCTGCAGATGGAGTTGTCATGCCCTGGTCTTCCGCAGAAAGAACATATAGCTCCCCTCTGCTGCTGATGTCGGGGTCCTGGGCCTCTAACTGGCGGGGTCGGGTGATGTGATATAGGTGGACAGTAAGTCTGCTGGGGCGGCGTCGGTGCTCTCTGCTGGAAAGCCTGACGCTTGGACGGTCCCTCATGATATACAGAAGTCGGCCTCTTGCTAGACAGAAGACGCTCCTCAATGCTCCAGGACAACTCTAGGCTCTGGTAATAGTCAGTCGTACCGTTCGCCACTATAAGAATGCAAATGTCTGGAACTAGACCATGGCAAAACCTACGGGTTATCTCCTCTGGATCTGCAACCAGACTAGGAGCAAAACGGCTCAGGCGACTAAACTCTGCCGCATACTCATCAACAGAACGGTTCCCCTACTGGATGTTCTGGAATCGTAGCCCCATGGCTACTCTAGCAGTGGTCGAGAAGAATTTCTTCTTGAACTGGGTCTTGAACTGATCCCAAGTGGCCCTCCCTCTCGCAAACAACGGTTCATTCCAGAACCAGACTCCTGCCAAGTCTATCAGCAGAAATCCCGCTGCCTCGACCTGGAGGTCATCCGGCATCCTAACTCCAAGGAGCTTCCTCTCTACCGAGTCTAGCCAGTCATCTGCTACTACTATACCCTCAGTCCCTGAGAACTTCTTGGGATGCAGACCCATGAAGTCCTTGATCATCCCCGCTCTCTGCCGTGGCTCTACAGGTGGTGGGACCATGGGACGTTCCTCAGAACGCTCCATGCTCTGGCGGAGTAGGGTAGTCTGCTCCTGATGGGTTGTTAGGAACCCCTAAATCAGAGTGAGCAGCTGGTTCCCGTCGAGTGTGATGGATGCCTGGGTAGGTATAGTGATAGGGGGTGGTGGAAGTATTGGGTCCTGCTGGGCCTGTGATGTGGAAGGTGGTGGAGGTATCTGGGTTGGTGGATTTGTGGAGTGGGGGAATGTGGTAGATGGAGGGAGCATTCCTCTAGATGTTCTAAGCGTCATTCCTAATGTTGTCTAATCACCTTAAGTTCTTAAGTGCAGGCATGCTTGGTACAATAACGTAACCAAACAATTTAGTCTCGACCTGTATGGGCCACCATTAAAAACATGTCACGACCCGCTACCCAAATTGTTGGGCCGGGCCGAGTCATGTCTAGCCTGCATTTGGGATAAAACGCAGTAAGCTGTTCTAGAGATAACAAGATAAGACTAAATGTGCTAACAGTTCTATAAGTGAATAAAAGTCATAAATGCTCCAAACAGAAAAGTCGTCTCATATAGTAAAATGTCCATGTACAAGTCTGAAATGTAAAACTGGATACATGTCCAGTTACAAAACACGTAGTCTAATACATGACTACACTAAATATCCTAAGCAGCTATACAAACTAGACGAGTTTCCCCGCAGGAACATCCTCGTAAAGCAAAGCCGGGTCCTCGGCAGTATCTCCATAATACGACTCGCAGAGTAACTCCTCCTCAGTAAGGATACCTACAACGTTATCCTGTCAGGACGGGAGCAAGTACTGAAACTAACAAACTAGCATATGAAACATGGAAATAAACATAAGAGGAAATAACTGGAAACATGGCATCATATAGTCTATCATGGCAAAGATACATATGTCATAAAGACAGATATATATGTAATGTTTAAAACTGTAGCAGGTACGTGATCGTCAATAGGTGTACAATGTACTGTGGTACATGTAAATAAAATATACATACGTACAAGTTAACAAGCATAGGTGTACATCCGTACAGAAATGCGAGATAATGGCCTGCGGCAAGGTATGCATATAAAATGCGACCTCGCTCGCTACCATAGGGGGGCATGATCATGTACTCAACTGTCAGTTTCCCCATAACCCATATTCTAATCATGTGAGAGATACATAAAGACTGTTCTAAGCATGGTAGTAATGGAAAGTACAACATGTGATATTTTAACTTGCTACCCCAAGGTTCAGCATTTAACATGGTTGGATTTACAGTTCATTTATGTAACAGTATATAAAGTTTGTAGAAAGTACTTGCCTCTAGCAAAGCAAAGCAAAGCAAGCTGCGATAAAAGTGCTATATATGTCTGGTAACTCGTCACTGTAGAAATAAATACATAAACTTAGTTTTTACACTAAGCTAAAATACTATGACACTAATTGGTGCAATACGACTTGTGACTGGGTACCTAGCCAAAATGATGACTTTAGCATAGGAGACCAGTGTGGGGTGACACACTACTATAACTAACATTCTAGGGTCTTTACACTAGTGAGGGGTGAGGTTCAATACGGCTAAAACTCAAAATAGCACAAAAGTTGCAAGTCATAATTATTTAATAAATAAATCAAATAGATATTGTGTTCCAACAATTTTTGAGATAGACAAAAAGCTTAATTTTATATAGAATAAAGTACCATAATAATCTTTGTTAATTATAGAAATTTATTATAATTTTTCTGGAATTTATTAACCAGTACAAGTATTTTATAAAAATCAGTTTTCCTAAGTATACAGAAAATGAGTTCTGGTTTCATATACCAAAATAGTGGCAAAACTGTAAATTAAATACTATAAAAATTATACTAATTTAGCTAAATTAACATAGTATCTAAATACTATTTTTCCAGAATTTTAACAGCAATTAAAGTATTTTTAGAAATTCAAAAACAGCATTGCACACAATTGAAATTAAATAATTAATTATCTGCGTATTTTGTCCATGTATATAATTTGAACCAAAGTTCAAATACAGGACCCAAGGCCATGAATCAAGTCCAATATGACTTGTACAGGTCTTGAATGTGTGAAAACACATTTGGGTCCAAAAACCCATGCTTGGCTTGGACACCAAATGGTTGCAGTAATTTAAATACACCCAAAAATACAAAGTGGTAAAAGTGCAAAATAAATATTAATATTTTAATAAAGTAAAATTATACATAGTAGTCCTAAAACTATGACAAGTATATTTACTTAATAATAATTTACACTAGGTAGAGTGAAATACATATACAAAATGTATATCTACAATATTTATATATACATATAAATATATAGATATTTACATAAGGGATATATACATACATATGTAAAACAATACATATATATATAAGAAAATACTTAAATATAAAATATATATATATACAAATATTGTATACATATATATATATAATAGTATATATACAATAATATATATATACACATGAACATATTTACATATATACATATATATACATAAATACATATATTTTTTTTTACATAAATACATATATATATATATATATATATATATATATATATATATATATATATACACTTATATAATATAATAAAGTACTAAATATAAAATATATATATATATATATAAATACTGCATATATACAATATATATAATAATACATATATATATATATATATATATATATATATATATAAATACATGTATACATATATATATAAATATATATATATAAATAATAAAAAAAAGGAAAAAGAAAAAGAAACAACAGCACAGAAGAAAGGGGGATTCGAACTCGGGCCACTGAGCCGAGTTCTTAGACTCGGTCGGGCTAGCCAGGGGGTCAGCCCGCTCGTGTGTTAGAGTTAGGATTCTGTTTATTTTATTTAGGTTTAAGTTAGATTATAACAGTAGCCCGAAATATCACTCTGTGTCCAGACAGTTTGGGACACAGAGTCTACGTGTCCGTGCTATGCACGACACGTACGAGCATCGATCTACGTATCCAAGCACTGGACTAGGGTCCCCGTGTCCTGGCGAACCACATACGTGGATTCGAGACACGTATGACACGATTCAGTGCTGCAACTTACATGTCCGGTGATTGGGGAGGGTTTCAAAGGCCGTGGACGGCGGAGGAGTGGTCGGGGCGGTGGCACTCGGGTGGCGCTGGGCTCCACTCGTCGGGGCGAACACATCGGCGGTGGTTGGGGACGGTGACAGTCGTCGTAGGGGCTACAATGGGTAGATGGCCGGAGTTAGGGTTTGGGGCTTAGGGTTTGGGGAAGAACGGGGCTGTGGTCGACGGTGGTTAGGTCGTAGTGGTGGTGGTCGACTGAGGGGAGTGAGGGTGTTTATATAGGGGGGTCGAGTCGGTCGGGGGGGCGTGCGCTGGCCGGAAATGGCGGGGGCAGTCGCGCTGGCGGTCGTCGGGCAGTCGGGTCGTCGGCGGTGGGTAGATTAGGATTTAGCGTTTAGGTCCCCCCTAGTTTAGGTTATTACACAATGGTCCTAACAGTTACTAAATATAAATACAAAATTTGCATTCCATATTTAAAAACAATTAATTAATTACAAAATGCATTTATAATAATTCTAATTATTACAAACTATAATTAAAATAATTTAATAAATTACAAAACTATATTAAAACAATTCTAATTATTACAAAATGATATTAAAACTTTTAATTAATTATAAAATGATATTTTTGTATTTAAAACTTATTTAAAATTCATTTAAAAATTCTAAAAAAATTCCTAAAAATCATAATAAATATTTTTAAGGCTAAATATGACATTAATAATTAATTAACACTAGTTAAATAAATTTTAAAAAATAGGGGCCCACAAGAAGCTCTTGAACGTGCTATAGCAACTTGGTCAGGAGATTATGATCATTAGTGGTTCTAGAGGAATGCTTTTCAGCTCTTTTTATAGAGTTTTAAGATTTTTTTAGATATTTACACTGATTGGCGCACAATACAATTGGCGCACCATCACTCATTTGCGCGAACGATTGGCTTAACTGCATGTGACACATAACATTCTGTGATAGGATGCGCTTGGTCGTGAGCAGTACTGCATGCATATTCTTCGAGATTAGTGGTATATGTACCACGTCATCCAACTGCTTCTGGATAATAGTAGATTAATTGGCGCCAATTGATGAATGGCGTATGCTGTTGTTAGGCGCCATTTGTGAAAAAGTGCTAGACATCTTGAAACTATTTGATTCCTTCGCGCTAACCATGCATGGCGCAAAGTAAATGACAAATTGTAATGATGATTATGATATATCCTTCTCGAGCACCGCGCACTCAGGATTTGAGATCTTCTTCATTAAACGTGCTGTCAGTCATAATGACAAACGTTTGGCTTCCCAAGGAAGCTGGCCACGTGGCCTCCAGCGCCATATAATGTTCAGCGCTATCTGATACAGTGCGCCATCTGACCCTATGTACCATTTGATAAGTACAGCCTGGCTCTATCTGTTAATGGCGTATTTGCAATGTTTGATATATTTTATGCTTCTACAAGACCCCCTTCAAAGTTTTCAAATTTGAATTTTTTTGAAATTTGAAATACTTTGAATAAGAAGCATCCTTGCGCTTTTGACGCACCATAGAATCTTAACCGACTTGGATTTCACGCACAATTTGCGTAGCTATTACGCATAGGCTTTGGCTATAAATATCATTGAGAAGAGAGAAAGCTTTTTACTTGATATTTTTTCTCTCAATCTCTCCTCGTCTTCTCGCTTTCTCGCTCTTCCAAGTTCTCCGAGCATCGACAATGGCACTAAGGAGATCCACCATGGACAAAGGCAAGGGAGTCGCCGGAGCTCCGTCACGCTCGTCATCGCTGAGGGTGCCACAGTACGTGCCACCATCGGTGAGAGCCGAGGAAGCGAACCCCGCTCTCGAAGATGATTGCTTAGTTGGAGAAGATAAACAATGCACTTAGCGCTAGTTGATGACAATGCCAACTAAAAGCCAGCGTCGACCGCCTCTTTCAGAGTGTTGGTTGGCGCTGCACAATTTTCCAAATAACGCCACCTCTTTCAGAGTGTTGGCTAAAAACATATCGTGCACCCTTTGTTTATACAAAGTGCACTGGGTGCCATGTATCAAAATGTTGCATACATAAAAATAATAACTGTCATAACACATGCACAAATTTAAAAATTTCCATGCTACATGCACAATTGGGGAACCAACATACTTCATGCACAAAGAATGAGAAGACTGTCATAATGCATGTACCAGCTAGAAGACTGTCATGTTGTATGCACTATTTAGGGAATTTCCATATCGTATGCGCCATTTAGAGATTGTCATACTGCATGCACAATTTAGGGAATTGCCATACTGTATGCGTCATTTAGAGACTGTCATAATGCATACGCAATTTAGAGACTGTCATGTCGCGCAGAGTTAAAATCACTTCGATAATTTTTGTAAAACTAATCTTTCATGATTTTAACTTTTGTTTCTTGTTTTGTAGTTGATCTCAGGGAAAACCCTCATGTGGAGATATTGGCTTCTGCTTTCTGAGTATCAGAATACCAAGAAGATCTATCTCATGTACCCTTCCCGCAGTATGACCTTCCTGTTACCAGGAGAGCTCTGCTAGAGTCCCAAGATGAAAAGACTCTACTATGTCTGATGAATGGTGAACCCTTCTTAAGTATAGATCAAGTTCACCATAAAAAACCAGCCTTCTTGTTTGGAGAAGCCATTGAAAAAGCCTCACAGCCTAAGTCGAAACGATCAGAGTGGAGATAGATTAGTATATCTCACATGCATGACGAAACATTTATCTCTATCCCGATACGCCCATACCGGCTACCCTCGGAAAATGTCATAGGATCTGACTCCATTCCAACAGGCTAGGGTTGGAAATATGCCACAAATTAGGGCCCCAGACGAGGGACATATTCTTCAGTTCATCAGAGAAGCATAACACACATTTGAGAGGCTTGAAACCACGTTCTGTGCCGACCAAGGATTCGTCTTTGATGATTCCAGTCAGAATATCCTTCTTTGCAAACACCTTTATTGGCAGGAGGAGCAAATCCTGCTTCGAATATGCGGCTGACGGGTTGATGAATCCAGGCATCAAACGCTGGAACCGACTTTCAATCTGGGCTCTAAACAACTTTAAAGACAAGATGCTTGAATTGGAACTTTATGAACACGTCTTGACCACTTCTTGTGGCATCCGCACCAATTCCAATATGTTTTTAGCCTTGGTGGAGAGGTACAACAATAGGATAGGTACCTTTGTGACTCCTCGTACAGAGATAGGCCTCGCCCTTCATGAGATGCAATATATTTTGTATCTGCCAATGGGTGACATTCCCTATGAAGAATATGTGCCAACTCTAGACAAAGCGAACCCGTAAATGGTGGCAGTCTTTGAAGTGTTGTTATGTCATTTCATGATTTGCACTCTTTTGTACAAGAGCAAAGCAAATTGGACGTGCTACTTGTCCAAATTGTTAGTGTATCTAATCCTGGACCATGTCCCGGAAAGTAAGGTGCAAGAACACTTAGACTGCGAGCCCCGCTTCTTCGAACCACTCAGCAGTGGTACTACCGAGAGACTGATAGAAGAGTCAAGGCATGTTGATCATGAGCTTACAGAAGATTGGCGTAATTTTGTCGCTGGTACTCCTATCGAGACTTATATAAGACAGGATGGTATAACCATGTCTTGAAAAGCTACTTTGGCAGGCTTCCTCTCTCTTTGTCTGCGACTGTTCATGGTTCCTAGAGCCAGTATCGTCGACCGAATCCATCGAGGCGTACTATTCACCGTTGTGCGTTTAGTATTTGGGTACAATATGGATATTCTTTCTATGATGACTTGTCGGCTGAATGCATGTCTTCGTGCATTTACAAACACCATGATAGAGAATCCCAACACTCGAGACGAGTTTCCTCATACTGAGATGCTATATACTTATTTATTTGGCTGCTTACTACTACATCATCCCACTTTGATGGATCTAACTCTCGGTGCTACAAGAGGAGATTTTATCGGTCGTTATGCCACGTCTCGATGGAAAGTGAATTCTCTTTTTGATTGTAGAAAGGCATTGAACATTGGCTCTGAGTGGAGGTTCTTCAGCATTGCCCCTCCTTCCAGCTATGAGAATTTTCCACCTCTCCTCATGGACTTAAAGCCTATGGCTACTCGTGCACCTCCAGCAGCTTTCATGTGGTTGAAAATGATCAGACCTTCTCACCTTGTATATCGGTTCGAGAGTGAGTGTTTTCTGGAATCATATCTGCCTAGCCGATTTGCTCGCCAATGCGGCTACGACCAGATGCACGTTGGAAATGAACCACCTGCCTGAAAGCTTTCAGATATTTGATCGATGGTGCTAGAGGATGGAGGTATTATAGTATAAGGGGCACTAAAGCTACGTTTACTATGCCTTATCCTACCTGTGAAGCGGGCCCGCGTATGTTGCATACATACATGAATTTCTATACCTCAGCCAACTGTAAGTTACAGAGGCTGAAAAGAATGTTCCTGCTGACGAACCTCTAGAAGCTACACTTGTCGGTTTCCCTGATGAAGTGGATGGTGCGCTGCATGTCATTCTCAAGAAGCGGAAAGCGAAATCTCCGGTAAAGGGGACTAGCAAGAAACAGAAAACTGGGGACTCATCTACCCAATCTGCCCCAGATGAGCCTCATTCTCCTACCAAAGTTTAGGAAAAGAAAAAGAAAGAAGCAATAATTATTGAAAAGCCTGTGGCGAGGATGAGGCTTCAATTACGACAACTAGAAGAGGGACTTTTCTCTGGAGGAACATCTTCCTTCAAGGGAACAACCCCATCTCTTATCCAGAAGGGAAGTAGAATTTCCATTGAAGAAACCAATAGAGAGCCGATTGTGCATGATGAACCTTCCGGAACTGAGTGATCACCTCTACTGCCGCTTAAGCGCAAAGTAAGGAGGAAATTATTGGCAACAAGAGTTGAGAAGGAGAAAACTGTAGTCTCTCCTATTTTATCATCACCGAGGCAGTCTTCTGATCATCCAGAACCCTTATTGCCGTCACAAGATCCACTGTCTCCAAAAGGTGATACCTTTACTCTTTCAATCCACCAGGAGTTATTAAATATTAACCCTTTGGCCATTTGTATTGATATTTCTTCATCTCCAGAACCTCCACCAACCAGTGCTCCAGCTCCAGTTGCTACAACGGACACTCCTCCAGTTATTGTTTCAGAACCAGTAGTAGTAGGGTTCACCATTCCCTTGTCTGTAACACGTTGACGGCGTTTGCTTCAGCGAACTTAATATCACCAACAGCCACTGATGACGTTCCAAAGGTTAGGGTTACCGAAGAAACGTTAACTTAGAAAGATGTTATCCCAGAAGTTCCAGCTCCCTTAATAATCCAATCTTACATAGCTCCTATCTTGAACGAGGTTCCATCCCGAGAAAATGAGGAGATGATAGAAGCTTTATAGGATTGTGATTATGGCGATGAAGGGATTGAGGAGGACCCTGTTGATGCAGCTTTCGATCTTGAAGTGGCCCAAGGGACTCAAGATTTGGTGGCCAAAGATGGCCAGATTGGTATTGAGGGTGGTAAGCACCCTGTTAGAGATGAGGGTGACCAGAGCCCTAATAATGATGATCAGAACCTCGATGAAACACAAGGCGATGAGAATTCTGATGCTGAAGCTGAGGGCAATGGAAGCCTCGATGATGATAAGGGTGATAAAGACTTTGTGGAAGGTCTTGATGACCCTGGGGTGATGAGAACCCTGATGATGACGAGGAAGGTGATGAAGACCTTGCTAAGGGTCTTAAAGGTGTTGGGGGTGATGAAAACCCTGATATTGAAGCTGAGGGGATTAAAACCCCTATTGAGCAAGTTTTTGAAACAGAGAGGGAAGAGGAGGCAGCCCCGGAGGCTACACTGAATCAGGGGTTGGAAGTAGCCATTTTATGTCAGGAGGCTCGGAAGCAGGAAGTAGACAAGCGGTCATATTCACTTCTACAATGGAGAGGCTCGTTACAGAATGAGATACCACACCTCGTGAGACTCCATATAGGCCACCTGGTCTAGGTAAATTTTGAATTATGTTTACCTTTGCTTCTTTATCTGATGCTGTGTGATATAATAATTTTTTACTTTGAATTGTAGTGGAACATATATGGGCAATAGTCGAAGTCCCACTGGCTTCCACCGCCTTTAGTCTCAGCTCAACCATGTCACTTTTGGATGTAGGGACCCATGCCATAGAAGGAAGCTCCTCAGGGACGCCTGCACCAAAATCCCCGGGTGCACAAGTTGCTGTTCCTCCTTTTTTTACAAAATAAGGAATTCATGCTGAGGTAGCAATGCCTGGTATCTCGACAGTGACAAACAACCTCATCTGTACTTATACGGATGCCTTCTTCACCACTTTGTGGTCTTTGGTTCAATTGGCCTTGGACAAGAATTATACTTGCCATTCTGTAAGGAAGTCTTCACAGTTTCCAATGGACTCCATACGCAATTTCGGAGATAATGAAAGGGCAAGTGCCCTGGAGCGAATCGTAGCAGAGCTTGAGGAACCCATCCAGTCCTACCAGGCTCTAACCAGAGGGAACATAAATAGGCTGGTGGATGCCGAATGCGAAACCATCGCTCAAGAGTATGAAGAACGACAAGCTGTATTGAACAATTCTATGCTCATGTTCTCAATACAATCAGGAGATGTAGAATCTGGTATTGCTGAGGCCGCTTCTTCCATTAAACTTTACAAGGCCGAAAAAGCCAAAAAGGACGAAGAAGTATCTGAAGGCCAAGCACGCATTCAAGAATTAGAAGCTGAGCTAGCCCGGACCCATGCTTCGGTTGCAGCAGCTAAGAGGCACCATGAGGAGATTATCAAATTGCACCAATTTGCCTCAAGTCTGTTGGATGGTCTGCTCAAGCAAATAGATGATCTCCTCCGAGCCCGAGATGCAGAAATGGCACGTCACATCTCGTTGATGCAACCCTTACTCCCAGACTCTCGGAGGAACTGAGCTCGGGAAAGAGTGATTGCTACTAGGAGAGAGCGAGCTGAAGCTTTGAAGAGACAAATTCTCGATCTCAGCACGCAACCTCCACAATGAAGTTATTTATTTAGAAAAGGATAATGGATGTAATAACTCCTTTTTGAAGTACTTTTTATCGCACTTTTGATAAATGTAATAACTTTTTGTGCTTGCATGATGAAATGAAGAATTGATAATCTTTTGTGGCTCTATTACTTATTATGTATCTGTTTGAGACACAAGTAATAAATCGGAATAGAAGTATGTTCAGAGGTACTGGACATGACATATTTTTCAAAAATAATAACACTTATTATATCTGTTCAGAGGTAATGTGGACATGACAGAATATAATTTTGATACATTATTATTTCTGGGATGACATTATGACAAGTCGTTGATATAGACAGTAGAATTCAGAGATAATGTGGACGTGAATTCGTATATCGGTTGATTATCCTTAAACCAACTGGGGCTCAAGAATAGGATGATGTTTGTGATAACGTTATGGGTTAATCTTTTGAGGATGTACCATAAGATCTTATTAAGACTCCACTAGGAATTTTTAGGGACTTATTATCTGTAAACCCCCTAAATATTTAATAAAATTTTAAACCTTTTTATATAATTGTTTATATTGATGCTGTGGTATATTCTATCTAGGGGTAGTTAGAAATTATTTATATGATATAATGTTTACAAATTGGTGGAAATATACTCAATTGAGTATTTAGTGAGTTTAGAAAATATATAAAAAAATTTATATAAATTTTTAGGTGCCTTGATATACATATAGGTGCAGAGATACTTAGATTATATGTGAGGATATATATATATATATATATATATATATATATATATAATGTATATAGTAAAAAAAAAAATATATATTTATATAATGTATATAGTAAAAATTTATAAACAAAATAAGCCCAGCCCATACGTGAGATGAGTCCATCTCACGAGATGGACACCCCAGGCTCACCCGCAAGCCCCCCCTCCAAACTTGCTCGAGTAGGAAACCTAATCCTATTAGCATATGGACACAGCCATATATTTACTAGCGGCCATGACTCGAAGAGAAACCCTAGCCCCTCCACAACCAGACTTCGAGCAGAGCTTTGGAGGAACCCCAACTACCTAGGTGACCCATGTCGTCCGCCTGAACCAGCCACCCACCGTCAGAGTTGCCCGCGGTTGACGGAAGACTTGTCGGGACAAGAAAGGCTTGTCCGAAGTTGCTTCCAGGTACCAATTTTTTGAGACTAAATTCTTTCTTGTTTCTCAAAAGATTTTTGATCCATCGCTTCCTGTGTAGAGACTACATAACCCTCTCAAAACCCCTTCGATTCGAATTTCGTAAAACCTAGTAGATCACTCAAGAATTCAAGGCAAAGTTGGAGAAAAACTATTTTCTGGAACAGTTAAAAACTATCGCAAAATACTGACTTGGAAGCCAATTTTTGACCCGTATATTAGAGTTTTTGAAAAACTAATTTTACATAGTCCAAGACAAAATATACGAGATTAAAATGCACCTGTTAGAATTACTTTTCAGTTATTATTCAAGAAATTATCTGTTGTTAAAAATCCAAGAAAAACTGCTTTAAAAACTGCAGAAATTAGAAAACTTATAAAATCATCCCGATATGGCATGCGTCCCGACAAACCGGGCAACGTGGTCGCAAACTCTGTCACGACCCGTCCCGCTTTTTGGGATACGAGTACGTGGCCAACGCGGTAGTACGCTGTCTATACTCCAATATAAGTCTCAAATACAACAAAATTTATCTGTTTGCTCCCTCACAACAATTATTTAAATTACAATTTCAATAATACATTCAAAATACATCCAAATAATATTCGGAACAACCCGCTAAACATTTAATTCAAAACTCACTATTCTACCTAGAATCTATGGTTGGCCTCCAAGATACCTCTAACTCCACCCGAAGGAACCCAAAGCAAGAGAGCAAGTCATCAAGGATAGCCATCAAGAATCTGTCAACTAAAAAAATGGTTATCCAGTCAGCATTGGAACAAGTACAAGTCTATCCAACATAATACAAATACAATATAAAGCAATATAACACTAAACATGGAAACAATGATCAATAGAAAAGACGAACAATATGAACAAGAAAATATGCAATATGATAAACGACATAAGAAGGTAGCGAGAATGAAAAGACAAAGAGACTCATATAAACCATAATAGTGCACGTGTCATAAGAAGTACAACGTTCCTACATATGGACAGCTTGGACGAACGATGAGGTTATATGGCCCGCCCCCGTAAACGGAAGATTTGCCAACAATACAATCTGGGCTTTATCCACGTGCCTAATAATTGTACCCCTCTAATATACATAACTCGCAATCATGAAAACACGGTCACGAGAACGATCACGATAACAATGAGAAAACATGAACATTAGTCAATCACTCTATCTCGTGTGTGTAAACTGTCAAGACACAAAAAATAGCATGCATAGATAAAATACTATAATATAAAGTAAATGTACATGAAAGCGTCAACAAGTACTTGCCTCGGTTTGATTTAGAGTTGACTGGCGCGATATGATCATGTCGGCACAAAAATAGTCTCAGAAGTCAAAACCACGCAAGATGATCTCAGTTGATGGGATGGACCGTGTCATTGAGTACAGAGTAGTCAAATTGGCTAGGGATAATATAGGGAGGTCCAAGATTTGCAAGGAGATTAGGAAACATTGGACTGGTCACGGCCGAAAATAATTTATTCGAAAAAGAAAACCATTTTGAAAAAGTATTTCTTATTTCGTAAATATATAAATAATACTTTAAAAACTTTATTTTATTAGTTAAAATATTTAGATAAATACTTAAAATATAGAGAATCATTTTAGAGTTAAACCTTTAGTGGTCAAACTAAAAGCTATATTTAAGATACCACGGAATAATATATGTAGGCTTTAAAACATAATTTGAATATAAATATAGGACTAAGTCTAATACAATATTTTGTCAAGAATATAATTAAGAGAAAATTATTTATTTTACTCTATCTTATCAATAACGTTTTAGATAGATATTTAAAAATAAAGGAAAACATGTTTTTAGATCAAACTATAATTTAGAAAATCCAACAAAATATTTGTAGGTCAAAGTCATATATTAAAAATACCATAAAATAATAAAATATTTTACGTTTCAAAATCCAATTTTAAAAGAATAGATACAAGACCAAAGTCCATATAACATATATTTTATTACAAGATAAGTTTTTCATGAAATTATTGTATATATATTTATTTGATAACAAAATTACTACTTATAATATATATCTATTTACATGTATACATATTAGTATGAGACATTAGTAATAAAATAATAATACTATAATAGAAAAGGAAAGAAAACTCAACAGCATCAGTGTTGTTTCTAAAGGGGGAAAAAGTGTGTTAAAGAAGATAGAAGATCAAGAGAGAGGGAGATCGAGCGACAGAGAAGGAACAAGAAAAAGGAGACAGGAAGAACGAGAGCCGCGGGAGAGAGAGCCATGGAGGGAAAGGAACGAGAGGAAGGAAAAGTGGGAGAACATCAGATGCGCGGCCGGGGACGGAGCTCTGTTGGTGATGGGCGGCCCAATCGGCGGCCACGCGGGAAGATCAGAGCAAGAGGAGATCGGGAGAGTGGTCGAGCGGCGGGGGTTCCACTGGAGGCTCCGGCGCTTGAAGGTGGTCTGGTGCGCGACGAGGGAATGCTTGCACATGGTGAGAGGACGAGAGCGAGACTGGAAGCTTGCACGCAGAACGATAGGGGTTGCCGCTGCTGAACCTATGTCGGCGGAGGCTCGTGCATGCACGGGCGGAGCGCATCCCGGAGGTAGACTCGGCGACTAGGATACTTGGATGGACGAGCGGGGTTGTCGGCGGGAGCGGTGGTGGTGGGTTGGTTTTAGGGTTTTCTTTTTTTCTTTTTCTGGTGGTATTATATGGTGGTGGAGACGATGATGGCCGGAGGAAAAGGGTGCGGTGGTGGCAATGATGTTTCGAGGCCGGAGTTGGCCAGCGTTGGCAACCGAGGTGAGGGTGAAGACTATGCGAGGGACAGTCGCCGGGCGATGGCGAGGAAAGAGGGACGCGTGCGCCTGTGGCCGGCCAGAAGCTCGGCCACGGTTGGCGTTGAGCTTGGGAGGGCGCGGAGGATGGCTGCGATGTCGAGGAGTCGGGTGTGTAGTTGGGGCAAATTCCGTGGAGGTGTTGCGACAGTGAGGCTGTCCCTGGCCGGGGACAGGGCAGCCGTTGTGTTGCGGCCATTGAATAGAGATTAGGATTTGGTATTAGGGATATGTGTCGGGGATGCTCGGCGTGTGACGAAAATGTGTCCTGCGAGACACAGGATATGGGTCGAGGCTGTGTCCGGTATGTGGACACGAAGAAGGTGAAATGTAAATATAATGGAAAAAAAATGGAAAGGGCTATGGACACCGACACGGTACACGCACGATGATAGTCATGGTGGTTGTGGAATTTGTGAGAAACAAAGGAAGCCTCTCTTTATATAGGGTGAAGGATTCCTAATAAGGAAATGATTAGGAATCCTTTTGGATTAAATCTTTTCATATATTTAAATCCATTAGATTTAAATTGACCTAATCTTAACCCATATACCAAAATAATTTACAATTACTATATAATTTTTAACATACTTTTATAAATTCAAATTTTAAAATAACTAATATTAATAAATCAAATAATTACAATATAGATTAAAATTAAAATTAAAGTGATCAATTCAAGTATTGATCATAATAAGAAAAATACTAAAAATAGGTTTTTCATAAATACAACACTTTTCTAATATAGAAATTGATTTTTGATAAAAAAAAACAATAGTTTAAAATTAAAGACCAAAACAAATTTATTTTAATATTTGTTTACGATAAAAATTCTAATTAATAATTAATCACTAAAATAATACAGATATATTTTATAACTCAAAAATCTAATTTGAAAATATAATTGGTAGACCTTTTTGTCATTCGAAAATTATATACATTCTCCTTCGTAAATAAGTTAAATGCAAAAATTATTCTTAAAGGAAAAATATTTAAAAAACAATTAAAATAAATAATTATTTTTAAATTTCGAGAATGAGGGTTACAAAGCTACCCACCTTTGAAATAAATTCGTCCTCGAATTTAAAAATATCTAGCATATACATGAAAAGTATCCGTAAATTATCAAAATAAGAAAGTAGAAATCATTAGATGAAAAATAACAACAAAAATATTTTGAAATTAGAAAGATCGATCTAATCATTGGTCAAGGATGGATGGATAGGATAGGAATAAAATATACGAGAACTTAGGTTTGGTCTGAAATTCTAGAAGATATTTAGGGTAGGAGTAGACAATGTAAGAAAAATGGTCAAATTTAGATAGCTAGAAAAAACTACGAATAAGGAATAGAGTTAGAGGAGTTTGGCCTACATAATATCCCATCCATGTCTTTACATATTTCCTTGGTCAACATATGAATTCCTCGATTATATAAATCGTATATCCTACAAATTTATTTCAAATATCCTCAACTTCCATTAGTCAATCTAAATAGATAAGGATAATTCAATACTAATGTTTCATATCTTACTCTTTAAAATTGAATTCCAATTTTTTTTTACTATTCCTTCATCTCCTCAATATCTAAAATTTAGTATACCCTCAAATTTTTATAACAATTTTCTAAATCATTCTCTTTCACAAATTTCAACCTTATCAACGAATTTATCAATTTACATAAAATTCCAACTTCAAAGCATCAAAACTTAACAGTCTAACATTCAACAATCAATTAATCTCAAAATCAAAAATCTACCAATCTTTGTTCATACCATCATATGTAAACATAATATTAAATTCTTATACATAATTTCCTTAAATATGAAAATTCTTTTCCAACCTCAATTTCAATGTTTATACCTAATTTAATCCCATAGCCTATGAAGGAACCTTAACTACCCACATAGTCAAATTAGATAAGGGTTTTCCTATTATTCCTAGTCCTAATCATTCTTCTAAAAGTCAAATCAATCCAAATTGTGAATGAGCATTCTTAATCACAGGCTCGCAGTAGTACGAAAAATATAGATACTACCACGAGTTTGCACATTTTTTGCGAAAATGGACCTGTATAGGCAACCATAAAAACTTGTCACGACCCGCTCCCCTTTTTTGGGATACGAATACGTGGCCAAGTCCAGCCTACACCGCAGCATCGGCAGTAGTACGCTGTTTATACTCCAATATAAGTCTCAAATACAACAAAATTTATCTATTTGCTCATTCACAATAATTATTTAAATTACAATTTCAATAATACGTTCAAAATACATCCAAATAATATTTGGAACAACCCGCTAAACATTTAATTCAAAACTCACTATTCTACCTAGAATCTATGGTTGGCCTCCAAGATACCTCTAACTCTACCTGAAGGAACCCAAAGCAAGAAAGCAAGTCATCAAGAATCTATCAATTGGAAAAATGATTATCCAGTCAGGATTGGAACAAGTACAAGTCTAGCCAACATTCAATATAACACTAAACATGGAAACAATGATCAATGGAAAACACGAACAATATGAACAAGGAAATATGCAATATGGTAAACGACATAAGAAGGTAGCGAGAATGAAAAGACAAAGAAACTCATATAAACCATAATAGTGAACGTGTCATGAGAAGTACAACGTTCCTACACATGGACGGCTTAGACGAATGATGAGGTTATAAGGCCCGCCCCCGTAAACGGAAGAGTTGCCAACAATACAATCTGGGCTTTGTCCACGTGGCTAATAATTGTACCCATCAAATATACATACCTCGCAATCATGAAAATACGGTCACGAGAATAATCACGATAACAATGAGAAAATATGAACATTAGTCAATCACTCGATCTCGTGTGTGTAAACTGTCAAGACACGAAAAAATAGCATGCATAGATAAAAATACTACAATATAAAGTAAATGCACATGAAAGCGTAAACAAGTACTTATCTCGGTTTGATTTGGAGTTGACTGGCGCGCTATGATCATGTCGGCATAAAAAATAGTCTCAGAAGTCAAAACTACGCAAGATGATCTCAGTTGATGGGATGGACCGTGTCATTGAATACAGAGTAGTCAAATTGGCTAGGGATAATATAGGGAGGTCCAAGATTTGCAAGGAGATTAGGAAACATTGGACTGGTCACGGCCGAAAATAATTTAATCGAAAAAGAAAACCAATTAAAAAAAGTATTTCTAATTTCAAAAATATATAAATAATACTTTAAAAACTTTATTTATTAGTTAAAATAATTTAGATAAATACTTAAAATATAGAGAATCATTTTAGAGTTAAACCTTTAATGGTCAAACTAAAAGCTATATTTAAGATACCATAGAATAATATATGTAGGCTTCAAAACATATTTTGAATATAAATATAGGACTAAGTCTAATACAATATTTTGTCAAGAATATAATTAAGAGGAAATTATTTAATATTTAATTATTTTTGAAAACTCTATCTTATCAATAACGTTTTAGATAGATATTTGAAAATATAGGAAAACATGTTTTTAGATCAAACTATAATTTAGAAAATCAAAAAAATATTTGTAGGTCAAAGTCATATATTAAAAATACCATAAAATAATAAAATATTTTATGTTTTGAAATTTAATTTTAAAAGAATAGATATAGGACCAAAGCCCATATAACATATATTTTATTACAAGATAAGTTTTTCAGGAAATTATTGTATATATATTTATTTGATAACAAAATTACTACTTATAACAATATATATCTATTTACATGTATACATATTAATACGAGACATTAGTAATAAAATAATAATACTATAATAGAAAAGGAAAGAAAACTCGACAACATCAGTGTTGTTTCTAAAGAGGAAAAAGTGTGTTAAAGAAGAAAGAAGATCAAGAGAGAGGGGGATCGAGCGATAGAGAAGGAACAAGAAAAAGGAGATAGGTACATCGAGAGCCGTGGGAGAGAGTGCCATGGAGGAAAAGGAACGAAAGGAAGGAGAAGTGGGAGAACAATAGACGCACGGCCGGGGTCGGAGCTCTGTTGGTGGTGGATGGCCAAGTCGGCGGCCACACGGGAAGATCAGAGCAAGAGAAGAGCAGGAGCATAGTCGAGCAGTTGGGGTTCCACCGGAGGCTCCGACGCTCGAAGGTGGTCTGGCGCACGGCGAGGGAACGGATGCGCGCGGTGAGAGGACGAGAGCGAGACTGGAAGCTTGCGTACAGAACGATGGGGGTCGCCGACACTGAACCTAGGTCGGCGGAGGCTCGTGCATGTGCGGGCGGAGCGCATCCTAGAGGTGGACTCGGAGGCTAGGGCACTGGGATGGACGAGCGGGGTTGTCGGCGGGGGCGGTGGAGGTGGGTTGGTTTTAGGGTTTTTTTCTTTTCTTTTTCTGGTGGTGTTATATAGTGGTGGAGACGATGATGGCCAGAGGAAAAGGGTGCGGTGGCGGCGATGATGTATTGAGGCTGAAGTTGGCCAGGATTGGCGACCGAGGTGAGGGTGACGACTATACGAGGGACAGCTGCCGGGCAGTGGCGAGGAAAGGGGGATGCGTGTGCCTGTGGCCGGCCAGAAGCTCGACCACGACTGGTACGATAAACTTAGAAGGGCGCGGACGATAGCTACGATGTAAAAGAGTTGGGTGTGTGGCTGAGGCGAATTCCGGGAAGGTATTACGGCGGTGAGGCTGTCCCTGGCTGGGGACAGGGCAGCCGTTGTGTTGCGGCCATTGAATAGAGATTCTGATTTGGATTAGGGATATGTGTCGGGGATGCTCGGCGTGTGACAAAAATGTGTCCTGCGAGACACAGGATATGGGTCGAGGCCGTGTTCGATATGTGGACACGAAGAAGGTGAAATATAAATGTAATAGAAAAAGAATGGAAAGGGCTATGGACACCGATACGGTACATGCACGATGGTGATTATGGTGGTTGTAGAATTTGTGAGAAAACAAAGGAAGCCTCCATTTATATAGGGTGAAGGATTCCTAATAAGGAAATGATTAAGAATTCTTTTGGATTAAATCTCTTCATATATTTAAATCTATTAGATTTAAATTGACCTAATCTTAACCCATATACCATAATAATTTACAATTACTATATAATTTTTAACATACTTTATAAATTCAAATTTTAAAATAACTAATACTAATAAATCAAATAATTACCATAGAGATTTATATTAAAATTAAAGTGATCAATTCAAGTACTGATCATAATAGGAAAAAAAACTAAAAATAGGTTTTTCATAAATACAACACTTTTCTAATATATAAATTAATTTTTGATCAAAAACAATAATTTAAAATTCAAGACCGAAACAAATTTATTCTAATATTTGTTTACGATAAAAATTCCAATTAATAATTAATCACTAAAATAATACAGATATATTTTATAACTCAAGAATCTAATTTGAAAATATAATTGGTAGACCTTTTTGTCATTCGAAATTATATACAATCTCCTTCGTAAATAAGTTAAATACAAAAATTATTCTCAAAGGAAAAATATTTAAAACAATGAAAATAAATATATTTTTTTGAAATTTCGGGAATGAGGGTTACAAACTATACAAATCAAAAGGTGCGTATGGATGTTGCCGACGTATGGGAACTGACATAACTCGATTTCGTTGCGTGTGCACGACGAAATCAGTACGTATCCGTCAAGATACCCCCGTATCGACCTTTTGTAAACTAGGTCGTAACTTCGTTTACAGTCGCCGGTTCGAGACAAAACTTGTACCAACAGGACCGTATCAAAATTTTGGTCCTGTGTTCCAAGTTTGGTCCGATTCTGAGAAGGTCGACCGGAACGCCTATTTGGCGGGCCCGCGACCCGTTATAACGGACGAAATTGTAAACGGTCCGCCAGAATCCAACTTTAGACATACAGTTGGGTTTGCCTCCTCAAACCAGACCCAAAGACATGTAGTTTGACAACTTTAGAGGCCATAGACATTGACACATATTTTGGTGTAAAACGGGTCCAACGGCGGACATCGTTTTGATCCAAAATTATGATTTTGCCCCTGTTCCACAATTGGACTTTTGGACAGGCATTTCCTAGACATGTCTTTTATACCGAGAACGTTCTTGATGTTTGTTTCAGCATTCGAAGACGTTCATGGATTTAACTTTTCATTGCTGACGTGATTGACTGTTGGAGTTGCCATTCCCGTACCACCAGGCAAGATACCTTGCCACCTTACACTGTGATTTACTTATTCTTATTTTTCAGTTATTTATATTTAGCATTTCTTATCTATTGTTAGTATTATATCACTGTGCGTCCAAGTCACACTTGGGTGCAAGCGACTCCATCGGTCGTTTTACTACTTTTGGTTTTATTCTCTTGCATTGACTTAGCCTAGTGACCACCCAGTTATGATGAGGTATTGGTATACCTCATACGACCTTGACACATGATCATCATGAGTTGTGAGTCACATGTAGGATACGTACTCGCGTAGTCGGCTGGCCTCCGATACTAATGAGACGTACGACGGTTAGGAGTTACTGCCAATAGAATTGCATGCTAGTGGACTTTGCAGTTACTAGAGGTTCCTATGGAACATGGATGTGACCCTACTAGGCACTGGGTGGAGAGGATAGTTCCTTAATGTATGGGCCACGTATGCACTTTCCCATTCCTGATCCTGCTGGCCTTTGATATTCGATGAATGTTATCCTTTGAGGTCCCTGGTATCCTAGTGGGACCACACCTGAGTTTTCTGCAGCCAGAGTGCCCATGCGTTAAAGGTTTGTTCTTAACTGTATTATTACTGTAGAACTGGTAGGCACCCTATTGCATACATTCCTTTCTTTTCTATTATATATATCACAGTTTATATGGCATGTCTTGTATCTTGTTACGTCCCTCTGAGGACCTGGTTATCTCTCCATGATTAGACGAATTCCTGCAGGTGTACGGAGCGGCATTGGATCCATCCTACATTGACGACGAGGCATCTCCCACTGATTTCTAGCTTATTGATTCTTTAAGATATTTTAGTGGATATTTTTACATATTTTTTCTTTCTATTTTACGGAGGTTGGACTCCGATCATTGTGACTATTTTTTTTATAGCTGTTTGGAGTGGGTATGTCCACCCAGCTATCTCTTTGATTCACTTATTTATTCTGGATTCTTGTATCTTCTATGCTGAGTTATGATAAGATGTAGTTTGGTTATATTCTGGCCCGTAATTATTATTATTTACAGCTTATGTACGTATACGAAGATTTCATATATTGGAGTATTCTTCGTATATGTACAGCTGGCATGTCTACGTGCTCGGTCCTAAGTATTTTGGGATTGGGGCGTTACATGTTTTTGTGGTAGCCCATGCAGGTCAAAAAATATTGTTGGATTACATGACTGTACCCAACAAGCCTGCATATAGGAATAGGAATAGTATCTCATCCAGAACTACTACCTCCTTTGACCTCCAAGCTTTTCAAATCTCCTTTGACTACTTGAATTACCTCATATCTAACCTTTCCTAATATCATCCTACTTTCTTCGTGCCAACAATATGAATCTAAGAAGCGGACACACTTTTGCCTTAGCTCTCACATCTGGTGAAGAGGCTACCCTGGAGGGACATAATCCTCTGATGACTCCGGTGATACCATACCAGCCAGGACAGTCGCAGCCTATTGCGACACCAATGACGGTGCATCTAGAGATTGCAGTACCCAAAATTAGCCAGGCTGGGCAGACCACTACCGTGCCACCAGGAGGGAATGTACCACTACCTCCACCACCACCATTCCTTCAGCAGTTTCCACCACAGTCGGAACCTCAGATGCCTCCACCACTGACTGATAGGAGCCCTACTTCCCAGTTTATGTATGCCATAAGGCAGGGTCAGCGGCAGTAGACTGAGCTGATGAGACAGACTATAATGGCAGTATTGGCTAGACCTCCACCTCCACCTCCGATACTGGTACCAGCACCAGCACCGGCACTGCATCCTTATGAAGGCTCTATCAAGAACTTCATAGACATGAACCATAAGGCCTTCAGAGGAACGGAGAAGCCACTAGAGGTGTCACAATGGCTTATTAGTACAGAGAAGCTACTGAAGGCATTCCAGCTGCCAGCTCGAGATTGGATGACAGCAGTGGATCTACTATTAGAAGATAATGCTCACCACTGGTGGAAGGCGGAAGAGAGACGATTAGGCACTGGGATCACCTGGAAGCAGTTCTATGACGCATTTTATGAGAGATTATTCCCTATTCATGTTCGAGACGGTCTATACGACCAGTTCCTTCACCTGAAGTAAGAGAATATGACAGTTGATGAGTATGACTCAGAGTTCAATCGCCTGAGTAGATTTGGTACGGGATTGATCCCGACAGAGTTATAGAAGGTAAGAAGATTCCATCAGGGGCTTACACCAGAGCTCGAGTCTTATATGACTACACAGTCTCATGTCTCCCATTCAACTGTTTTGGAAGAAGCTCGTGCTCAGGAGATTCTTCGCAAGGAGCAGCAGCAGACATCGAGATGCCATACTCAAGCAATTGTACCGGCTAGAGCTACTCAGGGTGGACCTATAAGGAGGCCCATAAGACAGTTCCAGCAGAGGCCCACTCCTTATCAAAAGCCCGTCTGCAACTATTGCGGGAAGCAGGGACACCTCCAGAAGGACTGTCGAACTCAAATTAGAGCGTGCTTGAGATGCGGGTCAGGGCAACACAAGATGAAGGATTGTCTGGAGCAGTAGTCCTTAGTTTATGCCTAGCAGAACCCGAGACCGACAACCCCAAGACTTTTAGCACCTCGGCCAACAGCAGGAGCACCTCGCCCACCATTACCACCCCAGTCAGCACAGTTCGACAGGGCCAGAGCTCAGGGCCCTGGACAGAATTATGGGCAGGTATTCTCTCTAACTGTTGAGGATACATAGATAGAGACAGAGGTAGAGGTCATAGCAGGTATGGTTTTATTTGTTTTATTTCCTGCCAATACTTTGCTTGATACTGGAGCCACTCATTCATTCATAGCCACTAGTTTTGCCACTAGACACAGCATTTCCATCACATCCTTATCTAGGAATATTAGAATCCTCACTGGAGGAGGAGTTGTACCTGTTAGTGGTGTTTATAGACTTTGTCCTATAGTGATATGTGGTAGGGAGATGAAAGCATGACTTCTTATTTTCCCTATGCCGACATTCGACGTGATTCTCGGAATGGATTGGTTAAGCCAGCATTTTGCCCTTATAGACTGCTATAGGGGCAGTATCGTCTTTAGACCATCGAATGTGACGGAGTTCGAGTTCACCAAGGAAGAAGAAGAGAGTATTGATGCACCCACATTAGGGACTCATATGATGATGTTGGATACCCCTCAGCATCCTGTCATCTTTGAGTTCGAAGATGTATTCTCCGAAGATTTATTGGGACTGCCGCCTGACACATCGAGTTTTCTATTGAGCTTATTCCGAGAGCTGAGCCTATTTCATCTGTAACGCCCCAGTCCCAAAATACTTAGGACTAGGTACGTGTCCATGCCAGCTGTATACATACGAAGTATACTCCAATAGATGGAAACCTCGTATAAATACATAAGCTGTAAAATACAGTAAACCAAGAGTAATCTAATCTCATCCACAAATGAAGAATAAAAGATATTATTAATCAACTGTAATAAGTCTTTGTACAATACGTTGGACGGAGACAAATCCACTACCAACAAGTAAGGAAAATATACATGGAAATGATTTGGCGGGAGTAGCAAAGAAAGACCCAAGACACGTCATCTCCGAAGGAATAGAAAAGATCGCGACCTCGGCTAAAACACCTGCAATATCACAGAAGCACACACACCTGGAGAGATAACCAGGTCCTCAGAGGGACGTAACAAGATACAGGAAGAACATGCCATATGAACTGAATATAAATGCACCATAAAATAAAGATAAAGTAAAAGTGTCCAGACCATAACATGGCTCAATATCGCATCATCGAAACAGTAGGCTACCCCTACAACCAAACAAGGACAAGGGATAACTTACTATTCCGTGATATGACATTTTTCCATGCCATGATTGGAACATAAAATTTGCTAAGGTCTCCTAACCTTTCTAGTAGGCAATTTAGAAGACATCTCGATGTATGGGCAGGTGAAGGCTGACTCCCCAGGATAACTCACAACACGCATACGTCACGTACCAATACTATCAGCCGGCATAACTCGAGGCTAGCAGCCCACGTGACCCATCAGTCCACACAGCTCGAGGCTAGTGACCCTCGCGACTCGACTACCGTAGTACGCAGTTACTACAGCTTTTGGATTTGGGCTAGCCTATACATTTAATTATCTTCTCCCTCCTAAGGACACTAGCAAAAGGTAGTTCGCTAAGACTAGGTCCATATGCATACAAAAAAAAGCAAGAAAGAAAAATAACTGAAAGCAAATAAAGTGAACTAAAAATAGCAAGTAATGGATCCAACAAAAAACAGATAATAAATATCCAGTAAATAAATAAATAAAGGTGCATATAATGATAACAGTAAATAAGGCAAGGTATCTTGCCTGAGGGTGGTACGAGAAGCAGCAAAATCCAACAATCAGAATCGTCAACACGAAAGTCAAAATCCGCAAGAAGCTCCGGATGCTGAAACAAACATCACGAACGAGTTTAGAATAAAAGATATGCCTAGAAAATGCCTGTCCAAAAGTCAAATTCTGGAACAGGGGCAATTTCATAATTTCGGGTCAAAACGATGTCCACCGTTGGACCCGCTTTGCACCGAAATACGTGCCAATATCTATGGTCTCTAAAGTCGTCAAACTATATGTCTACAGATTTGTTTTGATGAGAAAAACCCAACGGTATGTCCAATTTTGGATTCCGGTGGGCTGTGCACAAAATTGTCCGTTGAGTGGGATTGTGGGCCCGCCAAAATAGCGTCCCAATCAACGGTCTCAGAATCGGACCAAACTTGGCTCACAGGACCAGAAAAATAATTTGAGTCCAATGGAGCAAGTTTTATCGCGATATGATGAGTGTGCACAAAGTTGTGACTTAATTTGCAAATGGTCGATACGTGGGTATCTCGACGGATACACACTGATTTCGTCGCACATATGCAACAAATTCGGGTTCCGTCAGTTCCCATATGTTGACAACATTCATACGCGCCTTTCGATGCGTATAATGTGCGACCACGTCGCCCGTTTGTCGGGGCGCACGCCGTATCGGTGTTTTTCCACATTTTGAAAACAAAATTTATATTTTTTTGTAAAACTTTAACAACGTGTAACTTTTTACACACTAGATAAAAGTGAATCCAAAAGGTGCGTTACAATCTTGGTTATGTTGTCTTTGACTGCCTTTAATTAGTTTATACGAAAGTTTATTGGACAGCGAGAAAAGTGGCTGACAAGTTGGTATTTCAAAACAGTTTTTAATATTCAGAAAAGTGGGTTTTTCTCCAATTTCGTCTCGATTTTTCGAGCAAGTTGGATGGCCATATCGAAATCCACCTAGGGGATCTCGAAGAGGGTCATGTGGGCTTTCTACACGAATTTACGGATCTAAAAACGGATTAAAATTGAAGGAGAAATCGAAGGGAGAAGTCGGGGTACCTCGATGTTAAATTCTGTTGTTGTTGTTGCCTCGTCGCGGAACTGCTTTCGCGTGGCTGCGTTGCGGCGTACGAGGCTGAGTGCGCTCGCCGGGGATAGGTGGACGCGGGTGGAGAAAGGAGGAGAAAGGTGGAAGAGAGGATTGGCTTAGG
>JANAVB010023996.1:13920159-14058311 GCA_029216955.1 Iris pallida
ATATGAAATAGAATCTATCTCACTATACGGTCACGGCTGTCTAGATACATGAGGGTTTATCTACAAGCCAACAGTCTCTTAAGGTCATGAACAAGCCTAGTGTCTCAATCACAAGCAAGTAAGTAAAAGTCACAAGATGTATGATCATTAAATATACAATAGTAAGGCGTCCCAAACATTACATATTCAGTTGATCATGAAGCTACTCGTTACAAAATGTCAGAACTAGCAAGAGTTTAGTCATACATGATCAACCCTAGGATCTGTTAATCATGTTACAGCCCGTAGGCAGACAGTAAGTAAATGCAATCGAGCTAAACAGGTACTCGTCGGCTAAACGCCTCAAAAGAATATTTTTACAATAGAGTGGGAGAGACAAAAATAACCCACTCGTTGCCAGGGTTCCGTCTAGTGGCCACCATCTGGCTGGAAGGTCGGTAGATCCTCTGGAGCTGCTCCGAAATCTGGCCACACAAAACCAGCTGGGTCAGACCCAGAAAGAGCAAGTGCCACAAAGGAGGCTTCACTTAAGAACTAAAACCAGCAATCAGCACAAGATATAAATAAAAGTAAGAACTGAAAATAAATAAAATACACCAGGATGATATACGACGAGATAACCATGGAACTATTCAGATAACCAGGTTACAACCCGTAAACCAAACAAGGACCGGGGTTGTAACCCTTCGTCTGAACAGAACTTGGAATTCTCACCATTTATCGGTAAAATAAATACAAGCATTCTGGTCATTCAATGATCTGGAACAGGATCAGGGCAAAACTAGACAAGACTAGACTAGTTAGACTCCATTCAATCATTTTACGGCCAAACAAGAACTACGGCTTGATACTTTAACTAACTAGGGTTATTACAGGCCCAGTTACTAGCAAGATACAGTGAGATTATTCCACAGCCACAAGTCCTGCAGACCATCCAGGTTACCCGGGTTGAAAGATTTAAAGTTGAATTCAGGTGGGTATGTCGTCCAGAAACGAATGTACCCTTAGGTAGCTTGAAGGGTGCAACACATGACAGTGTGCTGGAAATGTGCCCTACTCGACGGCAGGCTACAGATCCCAAGGCGTGCCCAGGTAACGGGATTGCCTGTAGCTGGGAAATCTTTTCATGACTAATGTATTAATCTAGTTATTAGTCCTTAGTTCATTTCAATAGGTACTCCTGACCGTGGTACTCAGGAGTCCCATCTTAGACATGATGCAAGACAGGACTGGTTTATTTATATAAGCACAATCGCCCACGGTTGTCTAGATTAATTATACAGGTCATGTCATGTCAGGTAGCCGTCGCAACAGCTATTCGAGATAATCATGTCAGGTTATCAGATCAAGTGTACTAGTCAGGAGTGCGCCACGACGGCCACTATCAGGTCATGTCAGGTTACTCAGGTCAGGAGTGTACCACTACGGGTCACTATCAGTGTTAGGCTCAGTTATCCTTTCCAAACATATCAAGTAAATTCGTGATTATCAAGTTCAGGACAAAAGGCGTAAGAATATAAAATGGACGTAAAATATCTAATAAAATATCAATATACAGGTCTATAGAAGATCCAGGGTAATCAGGCTATGCTCAGGTCAAGATACGCTCAGGTCAGGCTACGCTCAAGTCAGCGTACGCAAGTCATACGCTTCCAAAAGGCAGCATATGTACTCAATACGACTCCTCGTCAAGCAAGCGAGCGTATGCGAGTCTTACGCCTCCAAAAGGAAGCGTATGGGGTCCATACGACTCCTTGTCAAGCAAGCGAGCGTATGAGAGTCATACGCTCCCAAAAGGCAGCGTATGGGGTCCATACGACTCCTTGTCAAGCAAGCGAGCGTATGCGAGTCATACGCTCCTAAAAGGCAGCATATGGGGTCCATACGACTCCTTGTCAAGCAAACGAGCGTATGCGAGTCATACGCTCCCAAAAGGCAGCATATGGGGTCCATACGACTCCTTGTCAAGCAAGCGAGCGTATGCGAGTCATACGCTCCCAAAAGGTAGCGTATGGGGTCCATACGACTCCTTGTCAAGCAAGCAAGCGTATGCGAGTCATACGCTCCTAAAAGGCAGTATATGTGGTCCATACGACTCCTTGTCAAGCAAGCGAGCGTATACGAGTCATACGCTCCCAAAAGGCAGCGTATAGGGTCCATACGACTCCTTGTCAAGCAAGCGAGCATATGCGAGTCATACGCTCCCAAAAGGCAGCGTATGGGGTCGACTGCGCTGCGCTAAAGAGCGCGCACAGCTCAGTGGCACAAGCTAAAACGCTCGTGCACTGCTCACTGTCTTCTCCAAATCAGCAGGAACTCTATGTGTTGAACCCAAAGCTTCAAAAGTCCATAACTTGGTCAAAATAAGTCCAAATCCAACTTTGTAAAGTTCTAACTTGGGTGAAATTCAATTCTCTCCAACATAAGAACATCAAAACCCATAAAAATACAACTTAAATAGATCAAAACCATACAAAACCGAAAATAGAAGAAATTTAGATCTAGAACAACGGAGACTCCAAATCACAAAATGTCAAGTTCTAATGTTGGTCACCATGGCCTAATCTAGCTAATGGACAAATAAAAAGTGGTTCTCAAGTGGTGGCAAGGTGCACTTGCCTAAGGGGTGTTGGTGTTGTGTGGAGGAAGGAAGAAGAAGAAGATGAAGAAATAAATAAGAGAATTATGAGGAGAGAGAAAGGTAGGTGGAGATAATAAAGAGGGTGGTTGTGGTAGAAATGAGGGAGGAGCATAGGCTAAGGTGTTCCAATGTAAAATAAACTAAACCAAGCCAATCCTTCTCCATAAAATAAACCAAGCCTGGTCGAGAACCAATGTACGAGAAATCCAAAATCCGCTAGTCAAGAAAATAAGATACATGCCAAAATCCAACTTCGAGTATAATTACGAAATACGGGAAACGGGGGTGACAACTCTACCCACCTTAAAAGAATTCTATCCTCGGAATTTAATCAAGAGGCTAGAGGGGCAATGACAAGCTATATTAATCACATGCAAGCTATAACTAGGCAGACAATCACTCATTCAAGCAAGGAATCGAAGGCATGGGGCATAAGAAAGACATTATACCTCACGAGTCAAACAAGTCGGGATATCGCGATCGGATATCATCCTCACGCTCCCACGTTGACTCACCTAAAGAGTGATGACCCCAAGCAACTCGGACTAACTTGATAGTCTTATTCTTGAGGATCTTCTCTCTTCCGGTCCAATATAGACACAGGGCCTCTCCTCATACGAAAGGTTGGTACCAACAACCAATTCTGAATGATCCAGGATGTAGGCTCAGGTCTGGGATATATCGTCGTAATTAGGATACATGGAACACGTCATGCATCTCGCTTAGCGACGGTGGAAGAGCGAGACTATAGGATACATCTCCTACTCGCTCCAGAATGTCAAACGGTCCTATATACCTAGGACTAAGCTTGCCCCGTACGCCGAAACTGAATGACGCCACGGTTAGGCGAAATCCTCAGGAATACATGATCGCCGACCGAAAACTCGAGAGGGCACCGATGAGAATCAGCCCAATGACGCTGGCGATCTTGGGCAACTCGAAGATGATCTCTGACTCGCCTGACCACTTCAACTGTCTGGGCAATCATTTCTAGATCGAGCATCTCTCTCTCTCCAACATCATCCCAGGCTAGCGGAGATTTGCACTTCCTACCATACAGTGCCTCGAACGGTGCCATCTGGATACTGGCCTGGAAACTGTTGTTGTACGAGAATTCCACCAGGTGCAAGTGATCTTCCCATGAACTACCGAAGTCAAGTGTACAAGACCGTAACATGTCTTCAAGAGTCTGGATCGTGCGCTCCGACTGGCCATCTGTCTGCGGGTGATATGCTGAACTGAACTGGAGATGAGTTCCCAAACTCTCTTGTAAGCTACGCCAAAAGTGCGACGTAAATCTTGAATCTCGGTCCGAGGTGATACTGACTGGCATACCGTACAATCTGACAATCTGCCTGAGGTACATCGCTGCTAACTGAGCCGTCGACTGACCAACTCTGAATGAAAGAAAGTGAGCCACTTTCGTGAGCCTGTCAACTATAACCCAGATAGCATCTCTACCAGCTGGGGATCTAGGTAATCCAGTCATAAAATCTATGGTCACATACTCCTACTTCCATTCTGGAATCGGTAAGGGCTGAAGAAGTCCAGCCGGTCTCTGATGTTTGGCTTTAACTTGTTGGCAAACCAAACACCGAGAGACAAATCGAGCTATCTCCCGCTTCATGCCATTCCACCAGAAATGCTGCCGGATATCACGGTACATCTTCGTACTGCCAGGATGGATGGAATACTGAGAACTGTGCACTTCTGACATGATCTCCTGCCGGATATCTCCGCTGGGTACACAAAGACGCTTACCATGTCGAAGTGTACCATCCTCATGAATGCATAACTCTAGTCTTCGTCCTGCCTCACACTCTGCTCTGAGTCGCTGAAGCTTGGAATCTGCCGACTGCGCCATCCTGATCCTCTCGACTATAGTGGACTGAACTTGCATACTGGCCATCAAGGCCACACTGGAAGGGAGAACAACTTCAATACCCATCTTCTGAAGATCTGCTAACAGCTCTGGTTGCGCTGTTAGAAAATAAGCTCCGACTCTTCTGCTCAATGCATCTGCTACGACATTGGCCTTCCCAGGATGATACTGCAGGTTGACATCATAATCCACAAGAAGCTCCAGCTACCTCCTCTGACGCATGTTAAGATCCTTCTGGGTGAAAACATACTTCAGGCTCTTGTGGTCGGTGAAAATCTCTATCCGATCTCCATACAAGTAGTGCCTCCACAACTTAAGTGCAAACACCACTGCTGCCAGCTCCAAGTCATGGGTTAGGTAATTCCTCTCATGATCACGAAGTTGTCATGACGCATAAGCTATTACCTTTCCATGCTGCATCAGAACACATCCTAAACCTCTGCCTGAAGCATCACAGTACACTGAGAATCCTCCGGTCCCATCTGGAAGCGTGAGAATAGGAGCTGTTATCAAGCCTCGCTTCAACTGCTCAAAAGAACTCTGACACTCTGCTGTCCAAGCAAACTACACATCCTTGCGGGTCAACTGGGTCAATGGTGCTGAAATTCGAGCAAAATCGAAACAAACCGCCGGTAGTAGCCGGCCAATCCAAGAAAACTACGAACCTCTGAAACTGTGCTGGGCACTGGCCATGACTCAATAGCCACAATCTTCTGGGGATCCACTTCTACTCCTCCTCGAGTGATGATATGACCCAAGTACGAAATACGATCGAGCCAAAACTCGTATTTACTGAACTTGGCATACAGCTGGTACTCCCTGAGGATCTGAAGAACTATACGGAGATGCTACTAATGCTCCGCCTCACTCTTACTGTAGACCAGAATGTCATCCAAGAACACAATCACAAACTGATCCAAGTAAGGCATGAAGATGCGATTCATGAGGTCCATGAATACTGCCGGCGCATTGGTTGCTCCAAAAGGCATAACAAGGAACTCCCAATGCCCATATCTCGATCTAAAAGCTGTCTTCGGGATGTCCTGCTCTCTGACTCTGATCTGGTGATAGCCTGAGCGCAAATCAATCTTCAAGAATACTGAAGCCCCCTTGAGTTGATCAAACAAGTCATCTATCCTCGGAAGAGGGTATCTGTTCTTGATTGTTACTGAGTTCAAGGTACGGTAATCAACACATAACCTGGACGTACCATCCTTCTTTTTCACTAGAAGCATCGGGGCTCCCCAAAGCGATCCACTAGCACGAATGAATCCCTTGGTTCTAAGCTCTTCAATCATCTTGTACAATATCTCCAACTCTGACGGTGCCATCCTGTAGACTCTCTCTGACACTGGGGCTATCCCAGGAATCAAGTCTATAGTGAACTCGATCTCCCGCTCCGGAGGCATACCTGGAAGTTCTTCTGGGAAAACATCTGGAAACTCCTCGACTATCCTGGGCAACTGAACTGCTGTTACTGCCATCCGCAATACTGGAGGAGATGACTCAACTTCGCCTCGGGAGAAAGAAAACTTCGGCTCGCCTGGAATGCTAAAAACAACCCTGCCAATGTGGCAGTCTATCCTAGCATACTAGTTCCTCAACCAATCCATCCCTAGGACCACATCATAATCGGCCATCGGGAACTCTATCAATCTAGCGGGGAATTCTCTACCACTAACTACGATCCGACACAAGGAAAAATACTCTATCTACTCCCACAAGTCCGTTACCAGTAAGTATATTAAGCCTTACTGATAATGACTCGGGCTCCAATCCTACCCGTGTTGCGAATCGTGCAGACATAAATGAATGCGATGCACCAGAATCAAATAAAGCTGAAGCTGGAAAGGAGTTGACGAGAATAGTACCTGCCACTACCTCTCCTGGTGCCAATCCTTCCTCCATGGTCATCACCATAGCCTGACCGTGCCCTCGGGTGCTGGTCCCCTCTGCTGAAATCCTCGTTGACTGCTCTGACTTTGGGCTTGGACTGGTGCATACTGCTGGGGGTTCTGCTGCTGAAATGCCTGGGACTGAGGCGACAAGGGCCTCGGCAATGGATACTGCTGCTGCTGGACCGGAGCTGGTCCTCTCACCGAAGAGCTAGAAAGGTTGGACGATGATGAACCACCCCTATTCGGGCAGGATCCAACCCTATGGTCTGGTGCTCCACAAGCCAGACACAATCCCTGTGCCCTGCGACATTCTGCCACCACATGGCCTGGCTTCCCACAATGAGAACAACCCACTGCAGAAGATTGCTTCTGCCTCTGCTGCTGAGGGTGCGTCGGAGTTGAATGCTGAACCGACGTTATTGAGGCCGCTCGCCTCGGAGCTCCAATAGTCAAAGCCCTGGCTGCCGGGGCTGGTGCTGAAGACTGATTCATCTGGCCGTGAGATCTCTTCCGACCCCCAGCCCTATCTACGATCCTCTGGGAGGTATACTCATGCCTCCTAGCTGCTCTCAAGACTGTATCAAAAGACTGATGCTCAAACTGCTCAACTGCCAACAAGATCTCCAGGTGAAGTCCCTGCTGGAACTGCTTGGGCTCTATCATACTCGGTTGCCACCAAGGTGGAAGCAAACCGACTGAGTCTGGAAAACTCAGCCTTATATCCGTCGACCGTCCTGCCTCCTTGCTTCAGATTGGTAAACCTCGTCTGCAGATCATACCGAGCCACGGTATCGAAATACTTGGTCTGAAATCTCTCTGTGAATACTGCCCAAGCAATGGGTGCTGCTAATCCAACGGCCTGCGCTACCCACCAGCTGCGGGCAAGATCTAACAACTGCAGGCACACAACGGCCACCTTCTCATTCTCTGGGGTCCTGACTGCTTCTAGAATCACCTCTGTATCCTGAAGCCATGCATCTGCTGCGATAGCATCTTCACTACCGTCGAAGAATGGAGGGTTCAAGCGCTTGAAGCTGTTGGCCGCGCTGTTACCCTGATGACCACCCCAGGTCAAAGCATCCGTCACTGCCTGGTGTAAGGCATCTCCACGCCGGTCTTGGGAAGCTATCAAGGTCCTGACGAGTCCTACCAAAGTGCCGTCATCATGTTCTACAGGTTGAACTGGCTGGACTGGTGGCTCTCCGCCAGAAGGCACGACTCTGGAGGCTACTCCGGAATGTTGGGCTTGATCCCCGGGTTGCTGCTGGTCTACGGGAGGTGCTCCACCTTACTGATCGGCCGGGTCAGGTACTATGCCGCTGAAGAAGACGACATAAGAAACAAATAAGGAAGGACCAGGACAGACCAACGATGCAAGCAGGTGATCAGGACTAAGAATCCAGGGATTCAGAGGATACGAGCAGAGATCAAGGACGAATACTGATTGAGACATCTATTCGGTAAACCCTCACATATCTTGATTTACAAGACCTGCATGGGCCACCACTTAAACCATGTCACGTTCCAGAACCAGAATACTAGAGAACGGGGGCAGACATAGCCAGCTACGTATATGAAATTGAAATCCATCTCGCTATACGGTCACGGCTGTCTAGATACATGATGGTTTATCTACAAGCCAACAGTCTCTTAAGGTCATGAACAAGCCTAGTGTCTCAATCACAAGCAAGTAAGTAAAAGTCACAAGATGTATGATCATTAAATATACAATAGTAAGGCGTCCCAAACATTACATATTCAGTTGATCATGAAGCTAGTCGTTATAAAATGTCAGGACTAGCAAGAGTTTAGTCATACATGATCAACCCTAGGATCTGTTAATCATGTTACAGCCCGTAGGCAGACAGTAAGTAAATGCAATCGAGCTAAACAGGTGCTCGTCGGCTAAACGCCTCAAAAGAATATTTTTACAATAGAGTGGGAGAGACAAAAATAACCCACTCGTTGCCAGGGTTCCGTCTAGTGGCCACCATCTGGCTGGAAGGTCGGTAGATCCGCTGGAGCTGCTCCGAAATCTGGCCACACAAAACCAGCTGGGTCAGACCCCAGAAAGAGCAAGTGCCATAAAGGAGGCTTCACTTAAGAACTAAAACCAGCAATCAGCACAAGATATAAATAAAAGTAAGAACTGGAAATAAAAAAATACACCAGGATGATATACGACGAGATAACCATAGAACTATTCAGATAACCAGGTTACAACCCGTAAACCAAATAAGGACCGGGGTTGTAACCCTTCGTCTGAACAGAACTTGGAATTCTCACCATTTATCGGTAAAATAAATACAAGCATTCTGGTCATTCAATGATCTGGAACAGGATCAGGGCAAAACTAGACAAGACTAGACTGGTTAGACTCCATTCAATCATTTCACGGCCAAACAAGAACTACGGATTGATACTTTAACTAACTAGGGTTATCACATGCCTAGTTACTAGCAAGATGCAGTGAGATTATTCCACAGCCACAAGCCCTGCAGACCATCCAGGTTACCCGGGTTGAAAGATTTAAAGTTGAATTTAGGTGGGTACATCGTCCAGTAAACTGAATGTACCCTTAGGTAGCTTGAAGGGTGCAACACATGACAGTGTACTGGAAATGTGCCCTACTCGAAGGCAGGCTACAGATTCCAAGGCGTGCCCAGGTAACGGGATTGCCTGTAGCTGGGAAATCTCTTCATGACTAATGTATTAATCTAGTTATTAGTCCTTAGTTCATTTCAATAGGTACTCCTGACCGTGGTACTCAGGAGTCCCATCCTAGACATGATGCAAGACATGACTGGTTTATTTATACAAGCACAATCGTCCACGGTGTCCAGAATTAATTATACAGGTCATATCATGTCAGGTAGCCGTCGACAACAGCTATTCGAGATAATCATGTCAGGTTATCAGGTCAAGTGTACTAGTCAGGAGTGCTCCACGACGGCCACTATCAGGTCATGTCAGGTTACTCATGTCAGGAGTGCACCACTACGGGTCACTATCGTATCAGGCTCAGTTATCCTTTCCAAACATATCAAGTAAATTCGTGATTATCAAGTTCAGAACAAAAGGCGTAAGAATATAAAATGGACGTAAAATATCTAATAAAATATCAATATACAGGGCTATAGAAGATCCAGGGTAATCAAGGCTACGCTCAGGTCAAGCTACGCTCAGGTCAGGCTACGCTCAAGTCAGCGTACGCAAGTCATACGCTTCCAAAAGGCAGCGTATGTACTCAATACGACTCCTCGTCAAGCAAGCGAGCGTATGCGAGTCATACGCCTCCAAAAGGCAGCGTATGGGGTCCATACGACTCCTTGTCAAGCAAGCGAGCGTATGCGAGTCATACGCTCCCAAAAGGTAGCGTATGGCGTCCATACGACTCCTTATCAAGCAAGCGAGCGTATGCGAGTCATACTCTCCCAAAAGGCAGCGTATGGGGTCCATACGACTCCTTGTTAAGCAAGCGAGCGTATGCGAGTCATACGCTCCCAAAAGGCAGCGTATGGGGTCCATACGACTCCTTGTCAAGCAAGCGAGCGTATACGAGTCATACGCTCCCAAAAGGCAGCGTATGGGGTCCATACGACTCATTGTCAAGCAAGCGAGCGTATGCGAGTCATACGCTCCCAAAAGGCAGTGTATGGGGTCCATACGACTCCTTGTCAAGCAAGCGAGCGTATGCGAGTCATACGCTCCCAAAAGGACAGTGTATGGGGTCGACTGTGCTGTGCTAAAGAGCTCGCGCAGCTCAGTGGCACAAGCTAAAAAGCTCGTACACTGCTCACTTTCTTCTCCAAATCAGCAGCAACTCTATGGGTTGAACCCAAAGCTTCAAAAGTCCATAACTTGGTCAAAATAAGTCCAAATCCAACTTTGCAAAGTTCTATCTTAGGTGAAATTCAATTCTCTCCAACATAAGACCATCAAAACCCATAAAAATATAACTTAAATAGATCAAAACCATACAAAACGGAAAATAGAAGAAACTTAGATCTAGAACAATGGAGACTCCAAATCACAAAATGTCAAGTTCTAATGTTGGTCACCATGGCCTAATCTAGCTAATGGACAAATAAAAAGTGGGTTCTTAAGTGGTGGCAAGGTGCACTTGCCTAAGGGGTGTTGGTGTTGTGTGGAGGAAGGAAGAAGAAGAAGATGAAGAAATAAATAAGAGAATTATGAGGAGAGAGAAAGGTACGTGGAGATAATAAAGAGGGTGGTTGTGGTGGAAAATGAGGGAGGAGCATAGGCTAAGGTGTTCCAATGTAAAATAAACCAAACCAAACCAATCCTTCTCCATAAAATAAACCAAGCCGGGTCGAGAACCAATGTACGAGAAATCCAAAATCCGCTAGTCAAGAAAATAAGATACATGCCAAAATCTAACTTCGAGTATAATTATGAAATACGGGAAACGGGGGTGACAATTGAGTCAAGGTTGGATCCCTATCCGTGGTCGAAAACATATCGATATTATGTAGAGATTATAGTTTGGCCATTTTGACCATAAGGTCATATCAAAAAATAGAGTACAAGGAGATGGGTTTTAGTGGGACATGATATGTCTACATGAAGATGGACTTGTCTAGGCCTTACATATGGAATTTGTTGGAGGAAAAAGTTTAGTGTTGTACTCCACATATCCAAGTCACGATAAGGGATGCCAAAAGATCTAAAATAGAAAGTGGGAGTTCACGAGGTGATAATTAATGCACAATAATAAAGGAGATCAAGTTAAAGCATAAGATAAAATTAATTAAAGAATCCAGTAAAAATAATTTAGGAACACAACTCCGGAGAGAAGATAGTCTCCTAGATGAATAAAGTTAAGGAACCATTAAATCATTATTCAAATTACAACTGGGTTAGAAGGTTACCCATAAAAGATCGAGATTCGAGGAAAAATCGAGTAAGTAAAGATTGAGATACAATATAGTTTGGTAGATGACTAGCAATGCTTGTGTATATACTACTATCATGGTCATGAGTGACATGGCATTTAGTATGGAATACTTCCAATTTATTAGGGCTATCTTGGTGGCCTAATATTAAAATTGAAAACTCAGTTTTCTCCAAAAGTTTCAAAATTAAACTTTCAAAAATAAACCACCAAAATCTGTATTCACTCCAAGCCGTTCAAATTCATCATAAAAATTTAAATTACTCTCATAAATTCCAAAGCAAAATTTTATCACGTTACTACTAACATTTTCCAAAATTAACGTTTAAATTCAACTATTTAACTCAAGAGTTCATAATTTACGAATCCATAAAAATTTCACAATCAATCAAAAATTTAACACTCTAAAATGGTTCCAACAACTCACAAAACTCTAAGCATATTAAAAGCAATCTCAAAAAAAATTTAAGCTCAACGCTCTCATCAATTTTAACTTCTATTCATGCTAAGTTACTCCAACAAAATCACAACTTTTCAATGGTTACTTCCTTTAAATAAATCAAATAACTTTCCATCACATCCTTCAAAATTCTCCCAAAAATTTTAATATTAGCAATCCTTCATTAAACTGAAATTTCAAATAACCTTTATCAGTCAAAATTTTTTTTCTTACCAAAAATCTAAATAGATTTGTAAATCCTCAATCATAGGACACCATTTAAAATAAAAATTTCTCAAAAAATCATTTTCATGAATTTTAAATATTTTAAACCAAATTTCACCGTCATTACTTCCACTTAAAATTCAAAATTTAATAAACACGAAAATCGCAAGTTGTACAACTCAAATTTAAATAATTCCTATGGCCATTTTTAAAAGCTAAGATCATTTTCAAACCAAATTTATAACTGTTCAAAGGTGTATAACTATAATACAATAAATCATGAACATTAAAACTCAAAAATCAAATAAATTTTATATTTGTTCAAAGATGTATATCTATCACCCAAACTCATAATTATCACAACTCGAAAAGCAATTCAATTTTATACTTGTGCAAGGATGTATAACTATAATCCAATAAAGCATAAATATCAAATCTTTGAAAATCAATTAATTTCTTAAACCAGGTATGAAATCCTATAAATCCTCTGGTGTTTACTATTTAGAAATCTCAAGGTTAAAACTTTCTTTGGTAGTATCCTACTTTACAATTTACTAATCATTAATTCACACAAAAACCTTTTTAACTTAATTAGAGTCTTAAATGTATTCCAATTGCCAATATAACCATTCTAGCCCTGTGTTTGCCCCTTGAGCATATACTAGTGTAGTCATCTTCCTAATTGACACTAAGTACGAAAATAAGAATCAACGGTAGAAAGGAATCAAGCAAGATGCAATTCAAGGAGGTCGATCGAGAGTTCGAAATTTGAAGCCAAGAGAAGAGGTCAATTTGTATAGATGAGATTCATAGATTCTAATCCTATGTTGCAGGCTCACATCGGTACAGTAACGTAACCGAAGTGACAAACTCGACCTGCATGGGCCACCACAAAAACATGTAATGCCCCAGTCCCAAAATACTTAGGACTAGGTACGTGTCCATGCCAGCTGCATACATACGAAGTATACTCCAATATATAGAAACCTCGTATAAGTACATAAGCTATAAAATGCAGTAAACCAAGAGTAATCTAATCTCATCCACAAATGAAGAATAAAAGATATCATATAATCAACTGTAATAAGTCTTTGTACAATACGTTGGCCGGAGACAAATCCTACTACCAACAAGTAAGGAAAATATACATGGAAATGATTTGGCGGGAGTAGCAAAGAAAGACCCAAGATACGTCATCTTCGAAGGAATAGAGAAGATCGCGACCTCGGCTAAAACACCTACAATATCACAGAAGCACACACACCTGGAGAGATAACCAGGTTCTCAGAGGGACGTAACAAGATACAGGAAGAACATGCCATATGAACTGAATATAAATGCACCATAAAATAAAGATAAAGTAAAAGTGTCCAAACCATAACACGGCTCAATATCCCATCATCGAAATAGTAGGCAACCCCTACAACCAAACAAGGAAAAGGGATAACTTACTATTCCGCGATGTGACATTTTTCCATGTCATGATTGGAACATGAAATTTGCTAAGGTCTCATAACCTTTCTAGTAGACAATTTAGAAGACATCTCGATGTATGGACAGGTGAAGGCTGACTCCCCAGGACAACTCACAACAGGCATACGTCACGTACCAATACTATCAGCCGGCATAACTCGAGGCTAGCAGCCCACGTGACCCATCAGTCCACATAGCTCGAGGATAGTGACCCTCGCTACTCGACTACCGTAGTACGCAGTTACTACAGCTTTTGGATTTGGGATAGCCCATACATTTAATTGTCTTCTCCCTCCCAAGGACACTAGCAAAAGGTAGTTCGCTAAGACTAGGTCCATATGCATACAAAAAAAAAGTAAGCAAGAAAAATAACTGAAAGCAAATAAAGTGAACTAAAAATAGCAAGTAATGGATCCAACTGAAAACAGATAATAAATATCCAGTAAATAAATAAATAAAGGTGCAAATAATGATAACAGTAAATAAGGCAAGGTATCTTGCTTGAGGGTGGTACGAGAAGTAGCAAAATCCAACAATCAGAATCGTCAACACGAAAGTCAAAATCCATAAGAAGCTCCGGATGCTGAAACAAACATCACAAACGAGTTTAGAATAAAAGATATGCCTAGAAATGCCTGTCCAAAAGTCAAATTCTGGAACAGGGGCAATTTCGTAACTTTGGGTCAAAACTGATGTCCTGCCGTTGGACCCGCTTTGCACCGAAATGCGTGCCAATATCTATGGTCTATAAAGTCGTCAAACTATATGTCTACAGATTTGTTTTGACTGAGAAGAACCCAACGGTATGTCCAATTTTGGATTTCGGTGGGCTGTACACAAAATTGCCCATTGAGTGGGATTGTGGGCCCGCCAAAATAGCGTCCCGATCAACGGTCTTAGAATCGGACCAAACTTGGCTCACAGGACCAGAAAAATATTTTGAGTCCAATGGCGCAAGTTTCATCGCGATATGATGAGTGTGCACAAAGTTGTGACTTAATTTACAAATGGTCGATACGGGGGTATCTCGACGGATACACACTGATTTCGTCGCGCATATGCAACGAAATCGGGTTCCGTCAGTTCCCACACGTCGACAACATCGATACGCGCCTTTCGATGAGTATAATGCGCGACCATGTCGTTCGGTTTGTCGGGGCGCACGCCGTATCGGATATTTTTCCACTTTTTGAAAACAGAATTTATAATTTTTTGTGAAACTTTAACAACGTGTAACTTTTTACACACTAGATAAAAAGTGAATCCAAAAGGTGCGTTACAATCTCGGTTATGTTGTCTTTGACTGCCTTTAATTAGTTTTTACAAAAGTTTAATGGACAGCGAGAAAAGTGGCTGACAAGTTGGTATTTCAAAACAGTTTTTAATATTCAGAAAAGTGGGTTTTTCTCCAACTTTGTCTCGATTTTTCGAGCAAGTTGGATGGCCATGTCGAAATCCACCTGGGGGATCCCGAAGAGGTCATGTGGGCTTTCTATACGAATTTACGGATCTAAAAACGGATTAAAATTGAAGGAGAAATCGAAGGGAGAAGTCGGGTACCTCGATGTTAAATTCTGTTGTTGTTGTTGCCGTCGTCGCGGAACTGCTTTCACGTGGCTGCGTTGCGGCGTACGAGGCTGAGTGTGCTCGCCGAGGATAGGTCGACGAGGGTGGAGGAAGGAGGAGGAAGGTGGAAGATAGGATTGGCTTAGGGTTTTTTTTTTGAATCATTCAATATATATATATATATATATATATATATATATATATATATATATATATATATATATATATATATATATATACAATATATATATATATATATATATATAATATATATATATATATATATATATATTAAAAAAAAAATATATATATATATATAATGGGTTTGGGGGGTTCGGCCATAATGGTGCTGCTGTTGCTTTGCAAAGGTTGTGGGGGGCGCACAAAGCTGCTATTTTTTGCTCTTATGGTCTATTCCCACATGGTGGGGCCGACCACAATGAGTTTGTATTATTTTTTTTTCTTTTCTTTCAAAACTCTTTAAACCTTTTCAAACTTTTAAATATAAATATTTATATCTATATATGTATATATCCATAAATACACCAAAAAATCTATTTAAAATCCAAATACCAAATTAAATATTATCTACCCAATTATTTAATATATTTGAACATATCTACATATATATAAAATTCAAATCACAATAAATCAACTAAAAATAATAATAATCTCTCTATAGAATAATCTTGTATATTAAATCTTCGCAAAATAAATTTTATTAATAATAAGTTAATAAAATCTTTTCAATGAGTTAACTTATACCGCACACCCTTATCCGGATCCAAAAATTTGTACAAATATTGCACAATATTATTTAATAATAAAATACCAATAATAGTATGAATAATTAAATAATTTAGAAATTGTACGTAAAATTCTAAAGTAATTTAGAAAATATTTGTATATACCTAAAATATACCTACATGGCCACATTTGGTCACACTACATGCTTACATGGGCTTAAGTTGGTTCGGGCCTAATTCGGACTGGTTTAGATAAACCGAGTCATCTAAAAATCAATATATAAAATAATATCTAAATAAAATATTTTAAATGTGTTATTTCATAACTCGGCCTGGTTTTTCTAGTTCGGACTGAACTATGGCTAGGCCTCCCATGACACGGCTAATATACTGGTCAAAGCACACTGCTACATCTTTCATGTCGAAATTCATGGTCGTCTTGTGCTCAAAACACTACAATGGCTAAGGTTATTTTTTAATAATTAATAAAAACCATAAATTGTATAAATTAAATTTGAAGTCTCATAAAATAATAAAAAATAATTTTAAAAAAATAGGGGTTTTACATTATCTCGAGTATATCAACTAGCACTGAAGGAGTTGGTAGAGATGAAGACACAGAATGACGAATTATTGGAGAAATGCTTTATTCGTGCCAGTGCGTCACCATAGGGAGCACCCATTCTTTTTGTGCCTAAGAAAGACGGGACAGTGCGCATATGCATCGACGTTAGAGCCTTGAATGTAGTAAATGTGAAGAATAAGTACCCCTTGCCGCGTATAGACGATCTATTTGATCAACTGAGTGGAGCAAAAGTATTCTCCAAGATTGATCTACGATAAGTCTATCATCAACTGAAGGTTTGGAAGGAAGATATTCCAAAGAAGACATTTCGAACGAGGTATGGACACTACGAGTTCTTGGTCATGCCTTTCGGTTTGACCAATGCTCCCATGGTTTTTATGAACTTAATGAACAAGATCTTTCACCAGTACTTGGACAAATTTGTAGTCGTCTTTATAGATGATATCTTGATTTACTCCAAGAGTCAAGAGGAGCATGAGCAGCAATACGGATTATTTTGGGGACCTTGAGGAATTAGCGACTTTTCGCGAAGCTTGTCAAGTGTAATTTTTTTCTCAAGGAGGTATGCACTTCTTGGACATATCGTCACTGGAGATGGCATATCGATAGATCCGAAGAAGATCACAGCAGTCAAAGCATGGCCCGCTCCCACATCAGCTTCCGAGGTGAGAAGTTTTCTTGGACTTGCGGGTTATTACCGAAGGTTCGTAGAATATTTCTCTCAAATAGCGGAGCCTATGACTCGATTAACTTGCAAGGATTAGGAGTTTGTATGGACAGACGAGTGTAAAGCCACTTTCGATGAGTTGAAGAAGCGCTTGACCTACGACACCTATCTTGATACTACCATCGGGCCCGGGAGGATTTGTGATATACAGTGATACATCCGAGAAAGGATTAGTATGCGTATTGATGCAGCATGGTTATGTAGTAGCATATACATCGAGACAGTTGAGGGTGCACGAGAAGAATTATCCAACCCACGATCTAGAGCTCGTAACGGTTATCTTTGCTTTGAAGCTATAGAGACACTACTTGTACTGGCGAGAAGGTAGATATCTACACTGATCATAAGAGCCTCAAGTACGTATTCACACAAAAAGAGTTGAATATGCGACAATGACATTGGTTGGAGTTGATGAAAGATTACGAGATCGAGCTACATTATCGTTCGGGTAAGGCTAATGTTGTGGCAGACGCATTAAGCCGTAAGCCCATAGCTTATTTCTTGACCACACAGAGAGAGTTGATTAAAGATTTGCAGCAGCTTGGTATTGAAGTAGTATTGCCTGGAGTAGATGGCGTATTAGCCAATCTCCAAGTACAATCGTCGCTAGTAGAAAGGATCAAGGCGGCATTGCCCACGGATGCTAGATTTCGACGGCTTAGAGAGAGGACTGAAGCAGGAGAGCAGATGGGATTGAGGATTCATTTCGATGGGACATTGCGACGTGGTGATCGTATTTACGTTCCTAATGGAGAGCTACGACAGGAGTTGATGACGGAAGCACACAGTTCGACTTACTCTATTCATCTCGGCAGAACTAAGATGTACCGGGACTTGTGACAGTATTTTTGGTGGTACGGAATGAAGCGAGAGATAGCTCGTTTCGTGGCCAAGTGTTTGGTATGCCAACAAGTGAAGGCCGAGCACCAGAGGACGACCGGATTATTGCAGCCGCTACCCATTTTTGATTGAAAGTGGGAGCACATTACGATGGACTTCGTCACGGGATTTTCTCCGAGTCCTAGTGGACGAGATACAATATGGGTGATTGTTGATAGGCTTACCAAATCGGCCTATTTTTTACCTTTTAGAGTAGGACAGTCCATATAAGTTTTGGCAGATATGTATGTAAAATAAATAGTAAAACTACACGGTGTACCAGTTAGCATCATGTCTGACCGTAACTCGAGGTTCACCTTGCACTTTTGAAGAAGTATACAAGACAGTTAGGGTACTCATTTGAAGTTTAGCATGGGGTACCATCCACTGACAGACGGCCAGTTAGAGCATACTATTCAGACGTTAAAGGATATGTTGAGAGCGTGTAAGCTTGACTTTGGCGGATCACGAAAGGTCCATCTTTATCTAGTGGAGTTTTCCTACAATAATAACTATCAAGTGAGCATTCAGATGGCTCCGTTTGAAGCATTGTATGGAAGGAAGTGTCGATCTCCTGTTTGTTGGAGCTATATATGAAAGCGGCAAATATTGGGTCCCGAGTTGGTTTTGAGCACAGTGGAGAAGGTGAAGAAGATACCAGACCACCTGCGAGTCGCGTAGGATCGACAAAAGAAGTGGGCCGATAACCATCGTCGACCCTTGGAGTTCAAGGAAGGCAACCATGTTTTCTTGAAGATATCCCCCATGAGAGGCACGATTCGATTCGGAGGACGTGGCAAGTTGAGTCCAAGATACATCGGCCCTTTCGATATCTTGGAATGTGTTGGAGAATTTGGATATAGATTGGCTTTGCCACCGTCGCTAGAGGGAGTACATGACGTATTTCATGTGTCGTAGCTGAGGCAATACGTGGCGGACAATAATCATGTGCTCGACCACTCCGAGATCACCGTTGGACCGAGCTTGTCATACCAAGAGCAGCCAGTAGGCATCCTTGATGGCCGAGTGAAGATATTATGGAATCAATCTATACCATTGGTTCGCGTGGCTTGGAAGCATCACTCGCCAGGAGAGTCAACTTGGGAGCGCGAGGACGACATACGAAATTGCTACCCCCATTTGTTCGAAAACCAAGATATGACTTTCATGTGTTAGTTTCCTTTCATTCGCATTGCATTGCATACCCCCTACCGTAGTTTAATTTTAAGGACAAAATTTCTTTAAGTTGGGTAGGATGTAAACCCCCTAAATTTTTAAACCTTTTTATATAATTGTTTATATTAATGCTATGGTATATTCTGTCTAGAGGTAGTTAGAAATTATTTTATATGATATAATGTTTACAAATTGGTGGAGATATACTCAATTGAGTATTTAGTGAGTTTAGAAAATAGATGAAATTTTTTATATAAAATTTTAGCTGCCTTGATATACATATAGGTGTAGAGATACATAGATTATATATATATATATATATATATATATATATATATATATATATAAATATATATATATATAAAAATATATATATATATATATATATATATATATATATATATATATATATATATATATATAGGTGTAGAGATACCTAGATTATATATATATATATATATATATATATATATATATATATATATATATATATATATATATATATATATATATAGGTGTAGAGATTATATATATATATATATATATATATATATATATATATATATATATATATATATATATATATATATATATATATATATATATATATATATATAATCTATGTATCTCTACACCTATATATATATATATATATATATATATATATATATATATATCTATATATATATATATATATATATATCTATATATATATATATATATATTATATATATATATATATATATATATATATATATATATTTATATATATATATATATATATATATATATATATATATATATATATATATATATTTATATATATATATATATATATATATTTATATATATATATATATATATATATATATATATATATATTATATATATATATATATAAAAAAAAAAATATATATATATATATATATATATATATATATATATATATATATATATATATATATATATAATATATATATATTTTTATATATATATTTTTATATATATATTTATATATATATATATATATGTATATATATATATATATATATATATATACATATATATATATATATATTTTTATTTTTTACATATATATAATGTATATAGTACATTATATATTAAAAAAACATATATAATGTACATAGTAAAAATTTATATAACAAACTAAGCCCAGCCCAAACGTGAGTTGAGTCCATCTCACGAGATGACAACCCAGGTTCACCCGCAAGCCCCCCCTCAAAAAAAAACTTGCTCGAGTAGGAAACCTACTCCTATTAGCATATGGACACAGCCATATATATACTAGTGGCCAAGACTCGAAGAGAAACCCTAGGCCCTCCACAACCAGACCTCGAACAGAGCTTTGGAGGAACCCCAACCACCCTAGGCGACCCACGTCGGCCTCCTGAACTAGCCACCCACCGTTGGAGTTGCCCGCGGTTGACCGAAGACTCGTCGGGACAAGAAAGGCTTGTCCGAAGTTACTTCCATGTACCGATTTTTTGAGACTAAATTCTTCCTTGTTTCTCAATAGATTTTTGATCAATCGCTGCCTGTGTAGAGACTACATAACCCTATCAAAAACGCTTCGATTAAAATTTCGTAAAACCCAGTAGATCACTCGAGAATTCGAGACAAAGTTGGAGAAAAACTGTTTCTGGGACAGTTAAAAACTATCCCAAAATACTGACTTGGAAGCCAATTTTTCACCCGTACATTAGAGTTTTCGAAACTAAATTTGCATAGTCCAAGAAAACATATACGAGATTAAAATGCACCTGTTAGAATTACTTTTCAGTTATTATGCAAAAAATTATCTGATGTTAAAAATCAAAGAAAAACTGCTTTAAAAACTGTAGAAATTAGAAAACTTATAAAATCATCCCGATACGGCCTGCGTCTCGACAAACCGGGCGACGTGATCGTAAACTATATGCATCGAAAGGCACGTATGGATGTTGCCGACGTATGGAAACTGACGGAATTCGAGTTCGTTGCCTGTGCGCGACAAAATCAGTGCGTATCCGTCAAGATACCCCTGTATCGACCTTTTGCAAACTAGGCCATAACTTCATGTACAGTCGTCGGTTCGAGATGAAACTTGTGCCAACAGGACCGTATTAAAATTTTGGTCCTGTTTGCCAAGTTTGGTCTGATTCTGAGAAGGTCGACCGGAACGCCTATTTGGCAGGCCCGCGACCCGAGCCAACGGACAAAATTGTACACGGCCTGTCGGAATCTAACTTTGGACATGCAGTTGGGTTTGTCTCCTCAAATTAGACCCATAGACATATAGTTTGACGACTTTAGAGAACATAGACATTTTTGTACATTTCGGTGCAAAACGGGTCCAACGGCGGACATCGTTTTGACCCGAAACTATGATTATGCTCATGTTCCATAATTGGAATTTTGGACAGGCATTTTCTAGACATATCTTTTATACCGAAAACATTCTTGATGTTTGTTTCAGCATACGGAGACGTTCGTAGATTTGACTTTTCATTGCTGATGTGATTGACTGTTGGAGTTGTCATTCCCGCAACACCAGGCAAGATAACTTGCCACCTTACTCTGTGATTTACTTATTCTTATTTTTTAGTTATTTATATTCATCATTTCTTATCTATTATTAGTATTATATTACTGTGCGTCCAAGTCACACTTGGGTGCAAGCGACTCCGTTGGTCGTTTTACTACTTTTGGATTTATTCTCTTGCATTAACTTAGCCTAGTGACCACCCAGTTATGATGAGGTATTGGTATACCTCATAGGGCCTTGACACATGATCATCACGAGTTGTGAGTCACATGTAGGACACATACTTGCGTAGTCGGCTGGCCACCGATACGTATGAGACGTACGACAGTTAGGAGTTACTGCCAATAGAATTGCATGCTAGTGGACTTGGCAGTTACTAGAGGTTCCTATGGGACATGGATGTAACCCTACTAGGCATTGGGTGGGGAGGACAGTTCCTTAACATATGGGCAATGTATGTACTTTCATATTCCTGATCCTGCTGCCTCTGACATTCGATGATTGTTATGCTTTGAGGTCACTGGTATCCTGGTGGGACAATACCTGAGTTTTCTGCAGCCAGAGTGCCCATGCGTTGAAGGTCTGTTCTTAACTGTATTATTACTGTAGAACTGGTAGTCACCCTATTGCATACATTTCTTTCTTTTCTATTATATATCACAGTTTATATGGCATAGTATTTTCTTGTATCTTGTTACGTCCTTCTGAGGACCTAGTTATCTCTCCAGGATTAAACAAATTCCCGTAGGAGTACGTAGCGGCACTGGATCCATCCTACATTGATAACGAGGCATGTCCCGCTGATTTCTAGTATATTGATTCTTTGAGACATTTTAGTGGACATTTTTATATCTCTTTTCTTTCTATTTTGCGGAGGTTGGACCCAATCGTTGTGACTATTTTTTCATAGCTATTTAGAGTGGGTATGTCCCCCCGGCTATCTCTTTGATTCACTTATTTATTCTGGATTCTTATATCTTCTGTGCTGAGTTGTGATGAGATGTAGTTTATTTATATTCTGGCCCATGATTTTTGTTTTTTATAACTTATGTACATATATGAAGATTTCATATATTGGAATATTCTTTGTATATGTACAACTGGCATGTCTACGTTCTCAGTCCTAAGTATTTTAGGATTGGGGCATTACATTATCTGTGGGTTTATTCACGAAAAGAGTGAATAAAAGATAATAATCGAAGATTTGCTTATATAAAATATTTATTAGAAAATATAATAAATACTTTCAAACATCATATTTCTTGAGGAATATGCCGTTGATAGGCATCATAGCGATTCGGCTTCCATCCCGGTTAGCTAGTAAGCTCCGTTAGAGAAAATTTTGCTTACAACATAGGGACCTTTCCACTTTGGCTCGAACTTATCCTTGCTCATGTGCGTCATAGTCAAAGGACGTCTGACAATAAGGACTAGCTCGCCTTTTTGAAATATTCATAATCTGACTTTACGATTGAAAGCTTTCGAAATACGGGCTTGATATAGCTCAATATGCTTTTGAGCTAGTAGCCACTTCTCGTCGAGTGCTTCAAGCTCTTGAAGTCGAAGACGATCATTATTTTTCCACAGTAAGTTTGTTGGCGATAGCTATCCTCAGAGATGGAATTTGAATTTCTAAAGGTAAAACAGCTTCGTATCCATACACCAGAGAGAAGGGTGTGCAGCTAGTCGGGGTACGCACGGTGGTGGGTACGCCCATAGACACTCTCTGAACTTTTTGCTCCAGTTTTGTTTATTGGCAGAAACGAACTTCTTGAGAAGCTTGATGATTGTGTTGTTAAAGGCTTCTGCTAGACCATTAGCTGCAAAATTATAAGCCGTACAAGCAACATTGTTGATCCGATTGTCATCATAGAATCGAGTAAATATTTGACTAATGAACTGAGGTCCATTGTCATGGATGATCCGTTAAGGAACGTTATGCTTGCTGAAGCTGATAACACTGCTTGTCTTGACTTCTGCTATGGGTATAGCTTCTGGCCATTTGGAGAAGTAATCGGTTATAGCTAAGATAAACCGATGTCCTTGAGATGACAGTGGATTGATAGGACCAATAACATCCATACCCCAAGCTTTAAAGGGCCAAGATGCTGCAGTGGAATATTAGAATTCGGACGGTTGGTGGATGAAATCTGTATTAGAGTCTCCGTATACTTCAAGATAGTCGATATCCAACTGTTTAGCTAACTGGAGAACGATGAGTAAAGCATTGTACTCAGCAACTGTAGCACCCAGTTTTCCAAATGAGGATAATTTTGAAATTTCGTGTTTATAATTATTTTAATAATGATATTTAATTCATGATATAATTTTTGGTGATTTTAAATCATTTTAAAATTATTTAAATCAATGACTTGTGGTTTTGACGTTTTGCTAGTGAAACCCTAGAGACTGTTTGACCTAGAGCCTAACCATGTGATTATGATATTTTAATGTCATTTTTGGCCTAAGGATATTTTGCATTTTACCTCTTTGAATTATTTTGATATTATTTTATTATTTATGATATTGTTTTGGGATTATTTGAGTCGGGTTCGAATTTTATCTCAATCCGACTTGTAACGGGGACCCGGGGTAACTTAGACTCTAGTTGGACCCATGCATTAGTTAGCTATGGCCCACATTTTAATTAGTCATGTTAGAAAGATTAGTCATAATCCTAATTATTAGGTTAACCATTTAGAGTTTTTTTTATTTGACCCTTTTACCCCCAAACCCTAACCAAAATTGTTTTAAACACTTGTAACTAAGGGAGGGACAAACTTGTAATATTCAATGAGGGGGGAGGGGATAACCATTGTGGCCGGCCCTAATAGGACTCCCATCTCATTTCCTTTCTTTGAGAAGTCTTCTTCCCCAAGTGCTCTCAAGCTCTCCCAAGGAAGAAGCCTTTCTCCTTAGATTTTCTCTCCTTTAGGTAATATTTCCTTCTCTTTTATTTCTCCATTTTGCATTTAGGAAAGTTTTAACCATAGGAATGACCCCCATTGTTGTTTGTGTCCTCTTGTGTCCATTATGTGTCCTTTAGGGATTTCTATTGTATTATTGTTGTGTTTTGTGTTCATGGGGAAAACCCCCAAACTTGAACACACTTTATGTTTAAAATATTGATTAAATGAATTAATTCATATTAAATCTCAGATTTGAATATGTAGAGATGTGTTCTTGAGTACTTTAAATTTTATTCATGTATCTCTTATAGATGTGTTCATGTTACATATATAGATTTGTGTGTATATATATATATATATATATATATATATATATATATATATTTTGTGTATGTATATATATATATATATATATATATATATATATATATATATATATATATATTGTAATGAGAGTGTATCTATATTTATATATGTCACGCCCCAGAACCAGAATACTGGAGAGCGGGGGAATGACTCAGACAGCTACGTATTATGGGTAGATGAATACCGTATAATACGATCAATGCTGTCTAACCAGACGAAGGGGTGCATACTACATAAAAGTCTTGCTATGGTCATTACACATCTATTGTCTCAATCATTCAAGCAAGGAAACAGAAATAGAGAACATGTAAGATAAAGCAGTAAGGCGTCCCAAACGCTCAGTCAAAATGTTCTTGAGATCTGGCTTTACAAAAACATAGCCAGATGATATAGCAAGTATACACAATTGTTATCAGCTGCAGTCTGACTTTAATTACAATTATGTAAAAGTAAGTACAAGACAATCCGACTAACATGTCGGTGCCAAACGGCCAAGTATAAAGTAAGTGACAAAACGAGCGGTGAAGTAAGGAACCCACTCGAGTCCTCCTGCGATCATCCCTCTAGTGTTGACCATCTTGGAGGTAGAAGTAAGCTGGATCCTCGGGGACCGGCTCTAAATCTGGCCATGCAAAACCAGAGAGGTTAGACCTCTAATAGCAAGTACCACAAGGAAGCACGACATGAGAACTAAAACCAGTAAGTAAGAGAATATAATAATAGATCTCTGCTTTCCACTAGGATTCACATCACATCACGACACTTCGAACCAACCTCCCAACCAAACAAGGACAGAAGTTGGCCCGTCATGTCCTGACATTCTGATCATCCCAGTTAGGTAACAGAGTAGGCACAGTGCACAAACAAATCAATTTAAACGGCCATTCAACTACTACGGCTTGCTATTGTGAGTCCCAAGTTATCCTGGAATAATGCAATTAGGGATTCCTCAGTTCTTACCATGTGCGAGCAAGACTAGTCTATCCAGTCAATCATGTGCGCCATACATGAATTAGACGAGTCCTAGCAGGACGCCCGTCAATATACAATATACAATAATAATAAAAGCAGATACTGTTCCCTGCCCGTGTGGCAGATTTACAGTATCTGTGGGAACTAGTCGGCCCGTCGGGTACTACTCGTCCCAAGGGGGCTGCCATGTAAGAACTCGGAAATCCATTCTCTCCATGCAATCATTATTTTATTTAACTTAATAGTCCCTACGTTGAGTGAAATCCCATGCCGTGGATCATGGTCATTCAAATGAGTACTTTCGTACGGGGTACGATATGCACAACTCTACAACGATACCAGTGCGGTTAGGTTGCAGGTCTTACATAGCGTAATGCAGCAATCAAATCTAACCACGGTAATCATGCCTTGACCATAAAGTACACATGCTTCTTTTGTAGAAAATAAATAAATAAGTAAATAAATAAATAAATAAATAGATTGAAGCCTGCATGTGCATGTATGTCAATATTTCGGGATCAGCCAGTCGATTGCAATAGTTCATAACATGAACGTGTCTCATTTATTTATTTCAATAAGACGACTAGCCAGTCTCTTAGTTCCAACTAGGAACGCATGTTCAATTTAGTCAAGATAACCATTATTATCAAGGGTGACAAGGCATAAAAGTTAATTAGTATTCAGTGGGGTCGAGTCTACAACTCTCAGGGTTTAATTCCAGTCAATCAGGGTATCTATAACTCAATTCATGACACATGGTACGTCCCACGTAACAATCTATATTTAACAGAAATATTAACATATCATGATTTTATCAAGTTTATGCCAAAAGGCGTAAGGATATAAAATGGACGTTAAATATCTAATAAAATATCAATATACAGGGCTATAGAAGAACCAAGCTTAAGGAAAATAAAACCAAACTGACATGCTGACATAAGACCAAGTCAGCCAAATGACATATGCCTAGGTCAGGCTACGCTCAGGTCAAGATATGCAAGTCATACGCTCCCAAAAGGTAGCGTATGAACTCCATACGACTCCTGACCATCCAAGTGAGCGTATGCGAGTCATACGCTCCCAAAAGGTAGCGTATGAACTCCATACGACTCCTGACCATCCAAGTCAGCGTATGCAAGTCATACGCTTCCAAAAGGTAGCGTATGAACTCCATACGACTCCTGACCATTCAAGTCAGCGTATGCAAGTCATACGCTTCCAAAAGGTAGCGTATGAACTCCATACAACTCCTGACCATTCAAGTCAGCGTATGCAAGTCATACGCTCCCAAAAGGTAGCGTATGAACTCCATACGACTCCTGACCATCCAAGTCAGCGTATGCAAGTCATACGCTCCCAAAAGGTAGCGTATGAAGTCCATACGCCTCCTAAGGTTTTAGTGGTGGCCCATGCAGGTCTGATTTCAGACTTGTGGGGTGTTTTGATTTATAGGATGTCTCAATCACATATATTCCCCCTTAATCTCATGATTTGTTGATTCTCAACTCCAGCTTGACATTCCAGTATCCCTTGACTTCATTGATCCTTCATGTCCGGTCGTTTGATTGTTCTCTTGTCCCTTTTCTTAGGGGCACCTCGTCCGTACCTGTCAGAGCTGGACAGCAACAACATGGACATCAGTATGGACAACCTGACCAGGTTGGTCAGTAACAAGGGTCAGAACCACTTCATGAGGCTATTCAAGAAGAGGTGATAGTGGAACCAGCGGTCGGACCGCAGTATCCGGAGGTTCCAACACCACCAATAGTTCTACCTACCCCTGTGGAAGTGGACACACCAGCCCTTCTGGAGATCATGAGAGGAATGATGGCTGCTCAGCAACATCAGATATTGGCCCAGCAGCGCATGCACACTCAGCTACAAGAGCAGAATGTGTTGCTCAACCAAGGATTACAGACGACATTGGAAAGAGGAGTGAGGACTGATTCAGGAGCATCAGCCAGGTTTTGTAAGTACAACCCCTGCCGTTTCAAGGGCACGGAGGATGCCATCTCAGCAGATGCATGGCTTAAGGATATGGAGGCTATTCTGACAGCAGCGAAGGTGCCGGCAAAAGAACGTATGGATCAAGTGAAGTTGTTACTTCAGGATCTCGCACGTGGTTGGTGGGAATCAGAGGAAGTGGGCATCAGGCGTCCTGTGGCATGGGACGATTTTACTGCAAGGTTCAAGACGAAGTATTATGGAGTTGTGGCACAGTTTGAGCTACAACAGAAGTTTATCAACCTCAGACAGGCTGGAAAGACCGTAGATGCTTATGCAGCAGAGTTCTGCAGATTGAGTAGGTTTGCCACAGAGATGGTAGCAACGGAGCGCCAGAGGGCGATGAGGTTCCAGCAAGGGTTTCATCTTGAGCTCTTGCAATTGATAGAGGGGCACAACTACCAGACTTTTGATGAAGTATTGACAGCAACCCACAGGCATGAGATCACCATTCAGAGGCTTGCGGCAAGGACTGGAGGTCAGAAGAGATCCCACAGTCAGATTGAAGGGGGAGGGGGAGCAGCGCCCCGAACAACAGCACCATCCACTGGCATTCGTATCCACGATGTGGCGATACGAGGGCTAGCACCACCCAGGCAGCAGCAACAACAGCAACAGAGGAAGAACCAGCAACCCCCGACGGGCTGCACTTATTGTGGGAAGATAGGACACACTAGAGATGTGTGTCAGACATTGAATGGACTATGTCTGATATGTGGAAATCCAGACCATCGGGTTACCACATGTCCCATGAATTCGAGGTCAGGAGGACCAGTACAGCAGTTTCCTGCTCTGCCAGCACCAGGGGCATGGCAGTATAGAGGACCAGCGGTAGCAGTGAGACCGTTGGCACAGCGCCCGTTAATGCCGCAGGCTCAGATGTTTCGGCAGCAGGGACCGCCGATGCAGCAACACCAGCATAGACCACCCCAGCATCATCAAGGCAGGGGCCAGCAACAGCCTCAGGCTAGGCCGCATCATAAAAATCATCAAGGAGGTCGAGGACAAGCATTCACTTTGTCCTTGGAAGAGGCATTAGCATCGGGAGATGTTGTGGCAGGTAACATTCTCGTCGCCTCATATTCCGCAGTAGCATTGTTTGATTCGGGAGCATCGCACTCATTTATATCTGTACGATTTGCGACATGGCTAGGAATGGAGTTCGAGGCATTGCCAGGGAGGTTGAATATACTCACTGGTAATGGGCTCGTAGGAGTTCGTAGAGTTATTCTAGCGTGTAGTATTGTAGTTTGCGGACATTCCTTACCCGCCCAGTTGATAGAATTTCCTGTTGGAAATTTCGACTTTATCTTAGGCATGAACTGGCTGAAAGACAGTCATGCGACAATAGATTGTCGTAGAGGGAGTGTATCTTTTGATATTCCAGGCATGAAGAGGTTTATCTTAGTCAGATCAGAGGCAACTCAGCAAGAGCAGGGAGTAGTGACGGCAATGGAGGAAGTTCAGATTCCGAAGGTAGTTAAAGAATTTCTAGATGTATTTCCTGAAGAACTTCCAGGTCTACCACCAGTTAGAGATATTGAGTTCAGTATAGAATTGGCACCAGGAACTAAATCGATATCAGATCGGGTTTACAGGATGGCAGATTCAGAGCAGGCCAAGGTATATGAGCACATAGAGGAATTGAAGGAGAAGAAGTTTATCCAAGCTAGTGTATCGCCATGGGCAGCACCAGTGCTACTTGTGGGGAAGAAGGATGGATCATCCAGATTGTGCATCGATTACAGGAAGCTTAACGCGGCAACAGTAAAGAACAAGTACCCATTACCAAGGATCGATGACTTATTTGATCAGTTGAGCAGGGTTAGAGTTTTCTCCAAGATAGATCTTCGTTCAGGGTACCATCAAGTGAGGGTTCGAATGGAAGACATTTCCAAGACAGCATTCAGGTCGAAGTATGGGCATTACAAATTTTTAGTAATGCCGTTTGGTTTGACCAATGCTCCAGCAATATTCATGGATTTGATGAATCGTATCTTTATGCCATATTTAGACCAGTTTGTCGTTGTGTTTCTTGACGACATTCTCATATACTCTGCTAGTGAAGAGGAGCATGAAGACCACCTCAGGAAAGTGTTGCAGGTTCTGAGAGAGAACCAGTTGTATGCCAAGCTCAGCAAGTGTGAGTTTTGGTCGAATCATATTTCATTTTTGGGTCACATCATCTCAGGAGCTGGAGTAGCAGTAGATCCCAAGAAGGTAGAAGCAGTAGAGAGTTGGCCAGTACCCAAGACCGTAGTAGATGTGCGGAGTTTCTTGGGATTGGCAGGATATTACAGAAGGTTTGTGTCAGATTTTGCAAGGCTTTCAGCACCCATGACCCGCTTGACCCGGAAGGATGTACCATTCGTTTGGTCGGTAGAATGTCAGGCATCATTTGAGACTTTGAAGCAGAAGTTGATATCAGCACCTATTCTTATATTACCAGTTGGACCAGGAGGTTTTATAGTATATTGTGATGCGTCAGGTAAAGGACTTGGATGTGTCCTCATGCAGCACGGGAAGGTGATAGCATATGCATCTAGGCAGCTTCGGGACCACGAGAAGAATTACCTAACTCATGATTTGGAGTTGGCGGCAGTAGTATTTGCTTTAAAGCTATGGAGACATTATTTATATGGTGACCGAGTGGAGGTGTACACAGATCATAAAAGTCTGAAGTATATCTTTACCCAGAAGGAACTAAACATGAGGCAGAGAAGATGTTTAGAGTTGATCAAGGATTATGACGTGGAGCTTCAGTATCATCCAGGCAAGGTTAATGTGGTAGCAGACACTCTCAGCAGAAGGGGCGGCACATTTATGTTGACAACACAGAAGCATATCTTAGAAGACCTTCAGAAGATGGGCATAGAGGTTATACTTCCTAGCGATGTAGGAGTTCTGGCAAGTCTATAAGTCTAATCTGACTTGGTAGATAGGATCAAGGCAGCTCAGGCACAAGACCCAAGGATTCAGAAGCTTAGGGCAGAATGTGAGTCAGGGCACAGAAAAGAGTTGAAAATTTATAAAGATGGTACACTTAGGTTCGGATCGCGTCTATGTGTGCCTAGTGGAGATATCAGACAGGAGGTTATGGTAGAAGCTCACAGTTCTCAGTATTCTATTCACCCTGGAGGGACCAAGATGTACCAAGATATCAAGCAGCATTTCTGGTGGAACGGGATGAAGAGAGAGATAGCTAGATTTGTTTCCCGTTGCTTGGTATGTCAGCAGGTGAAGGCAGAACAGCAGAGGCCAGTTGGGTTATTGCAACCGCTTCCTATCCCGGAATGGAAATGGAAGCATATTACAATGGACTTTGTGACCGGTTTACCGAGATCACCAAGTGGTAAGGATGCTATTTGGGTGATAGTAGACCGGCTTACGAAGGTAGCACACTTTCTTCCTTTCAGAGTAGGACAATCTACAGAAAAGTTGACAATATATGTAATAAATGGTTCATGATGATTATATAATCAAGTTTGTGAGTGTGGTTCCTCATATTATTATTGTCATTATTGTTATGGATAATTAGGATATATATATTGTGTATTCTTTTGGCTCAGACTATCTAAATCCGTCATGATTTTTATCCACGTTTTTAATTTCAGTCCTAACTTAGAAATGTCATAACTTCTAGCTCAAAGCTCAGTTTAATCTTCCATTTTTTTAAAAGAAGCGTATTGAAGTTAGATTTCCAAAAACATATATTAATAGGCCTAATTCTTTCTATAACTTTCTGGAGAATTATTTGAGTGTCAACTGTACGAAAGACAAACGCGTTCTCGGTGTTTTCGCGATTCCGGGAGTTTTCGAAAATGAAAACGCGATCCATTTGAAGTTTCGGAAAGCTAACACATAGATCTATAACATACTTTAATCCTAGATTTTAATTCATGCTGAGATGGTATAGTATTGATTATTAATAGGAGTTACTATTCGGCATATGCATTTTGTGCACCCTTGTGTGTAATATAATGTTCTATTTGATTTTAACCCATATTAATGTATATATATTATGTAATTAAATAGAGAATGCAAGCATGAGTAAATAGTTAAATAAATGATGTATGAGGTGTAAGTATCCTATCTAATGTAAGCATGTATAAGTATGGCTTGTAATGAATATGTAGGTTCTATAGTATATAATGTATGGTGCATATAGTAGTGCAAGAGAATAAATGAATGATGAATGAATGCAAGCATGAATGTAATGTAATAATAGATTTAATGTATGCAATATACAAGTTAATGAGATGTAATGTTCTATGTTAACACAAATCCTATATTACCTCATGTACCCCCTTACACTATGTTGACACTATCACACTTGACACTTTGTTCACTTACACTTTGACACTCTTTGATATGTATACACTATGTATGCCCATTTAACTCCCACTTGCCCTTTTGCCATGTTCACATACACACACATAGCCTCTTAAATAAGTATTTATGAATATAGTTAACTTAGCTATGTATGTATATTATATATATGTTAGCATATTGTGTTGTAATATATAAGTTTATATAACCATTTGAAATGCCATGATTATAGACCTAATATTGAATACCAATATATGCATGTGTATATATGTGTAGACATGTATAGCTTAAAGTAATAGATTACCTAGTGTATATCCAATGTGAATTCTTGCATATTTGAGTATTGAATAATTGCATGCTTTATAGAGTTGGGTGTATGTTGGCTTGTATATCCTTGTATTGATGTGTGCTTGCTAGGATAGTCTTGGTTAGGCCTAGTAAGACTTGCTGGGTTAGGACATGACCTAGTTTGACCTAGTTTGACTAGTGCAGTTGACCAGAGTTGACCAAGGGTTGACTTTGGCCTAGTTTGACCTAGATTCATGTAGAATGCATTGTAGTGCTTTATATTACCCTTCTGGACATGTTGTGACTTGTGCTGTTCTAATTAAGAGCCAAACACCTCTCATCGGATAGTATCTTTACCTTGGACATTCAGATATCAGGCGAGTACATTCTCTGATCATTTTATATCTTGTTTAGGATTATATTTCCTGCTTTAGATTACTTTACATGATGCTGACACGTTGGAAACACGGATTAGTACTATATGGATCTTGTTGTGCGATGTTATCCCCTTAGCGGATACATCGGGTATTCGTGTTCGTGTACTTTATCGTGAGCATCGTGTACTCCTTGTATTCGTGACATTCGTATACAAATCACTAGTACATGAGTAATCTACAGAAATTGTGTATATTCATGTATTCGTGACATTCCAGTAGATTACTCGTGTACAACCTCTGTAGATTACTCGTGTACAACATCGTGCCGTTTACATAACCATCTTGTGCTCTGAATCACTAGTCACTGATAGTTCTCTATATATTATAGCTATTTACTTACAGTCTCTCTTTTTCATCATGTTATTTCTTCAGATCCTGTATCTTACTCTCTAGCATGTTTATATTTCCTAACATGTTATGATATTGTTGAGATGTACTGTACTCGCTCCTGTCCTGACTGGACCCGTTGATAAATTTTACAGATAGCTTGGAGATTGCCTGCTAGCCTAGAAGAGACACATTAGAGGTTGTTCAGTTAGCTATTTTCAATTGTCTGGAGTTGTATTTACTTTATGGATTACTGTATCTGAGTTTGGAGATTTGAGATGTATTTTTGGATTTGTGTATCTTAGATACTTAGATTTCTTTCTGTTGTACCTCTTTTGGATTTCATGTTTTATCTATCCTTATCATGCTCTAACTTAGATGTGATTGAGTCTGTATCTGCTATGTCACCCCCATTCGGGGAGTATAAACTATTTAGCCTTATACTGTTAGATACATGAGACCTAGGACAGCGTTCTACCGCCGATACTGCGGCGTAGGCTGGACGTACCCACTTCTCGTGCCCTAACTCTAGGGTGCGGGTCGTGACAGCAACATTGTTGGAACATGGCTCATCCAGAGAATAGGCTCTTTGAATAGCTAGTCCTTCTGGGGATATAAGGACAATTTTTACTCCAGCAATGATGATGCCGTTGGGTCCAATTCTGGATGCACCATCAAAGAATAGACGCCAAGTGAGTATTTCTTCTGAAGTCATATTGGTCTCTAGAGTTTCATCAGGAATTTTATCATAGAGTCTTGAAGTTTTAGGAATTGGATGTGTGACCATGAAGTCGGATAGGGCTTGACCCTTAACAGACTTTTGTGGGACATAGACCATATCATGTTGTGCTAATAGTATCGCCCATATAGCGAGTCTGGAGTTGAGAGTACTAGGTTTTTCTTCAGAACTCATAGAGTATTGACTCGAGAAGTGACGTGAATGGTTTGGCCCACGATATAATGGCACATTTTCTGGACAACAAATATTAAAGCTAAGCATTCTTTTTCTATGGGGATGTATCGATGTTTAGCACCGATCATTGTGCGATTGAGGTAGTAAATTGCTTGCTCATGGACTTCATTGTTCGTCTGGGCTAGGAGGACACCCAGAGAGTGATCCATTGCTCGAACATACATCAGGAAGGGTATCCTATGATTGGAGGAACTATGACCGAAAGGTTCATCAAGTACCGCTTTATGTCTTCAAATGCTTGCTGGCATTCATCAGTCCAAACGTAAGACACATCTTTCTTCATCAATTGAGTGAACAGTCTGCAGCATCCAGAGAGATTTGAGATAAATCTCCTGATGTACGCACGTTGTCCCTGGAATCCTCGTAGCTCTTTTAGGTTGCATGAAGGATGCATTTCTTGAATGGATTTGACTTTCTCGGGTCAACGTGTATACCCTTAGAGGTAATAACAAATTCGAGAAATTTGTCACTAAAGACTCCCATAAATGACTTGGTGGGATTCATTTTGAGTTGATGCTGATGCATTAGATCAAAGATAGTTCTTAAATCTTGGATATGATCTTCCTTTAGATGACTTTTGACAGCAATATCGTCAATATAGCACTCGACTATTTTCCATAAGTGTTCACGAAAGATGGTACTCATGGCCGACTAATAAATGGCACCAGCGTTCTTGAGACCGAACGACATGACTATATCGCAGTAAACTCCTAGAGGAGTATGGAAGGATGTTAGCTTTTCATCTTTAGGGTTCATCCTGATCTGATTATATCCGAAGAATTCATCCATAAAAGACATTCGTTCGAACCTGTAAGTATTTTCGATCATGACATCAGTGATTGGAAGAGAAAACTCGTCCTTGGAACAAGTTGCATTAAAGTCTCTAAAGTTGATGCAGACTCGGACCTTTCCTGTCTTCTTCATAACCGGGATGACACTAGACACCCAGTAGGGGTGTTGTTCCTTCTCTGAGAAAACTGCAGGCGATAAGTTTCTTGACTTCAGCTTCTTTGGCATCAATCACATCAGGTCAGAATCGTCGTTATTGTTGTTTGACTGGCCTAGCATTTGGCAAAATGTTGAGCTTATTGGTAGAAATTTGAGGATCTAATCCTGGCATATCTTCATAGCTCCAAGCGATTACATCAATGTATTCTCTGATGAGTTGAATCAGCTCTTGTTTATCTGCTTTCAGAAGTCTTTTGCTGATAAAGATTGGCCTTAGAGAAGTTTTGTCTCTGACATCAATCTGAATTAATTCATCCTCGGTGTGTGGTTTACGTTGTTCGAAGCGAAGCTCCCATTGAGTATCCATCCGTTGTATCCAAGACTCTTTCTCATAAACCTCAGCTGACTCATTATTTTCCTCTGAGAATTTAACTGTCACCATATTGGAAGATAAAGTCACTCGATGGACGTACCCTATGCGGGTGTCTGAATCCCATAACGAAGAGTTAGAAGAATTGGACCGTTCTTCTTTATCAGACTCAAAAATATTTGGAGTTGTATTTGACATAATGTAGCCTAATCTATGTTTTGTCTTGTCATAATATTGCAAAGATTTTCCTTTTCGGGCAGGTATATGCATAGGAGTTCGTCTACCTTTACCACCATTGAGGCCAGATTTAAAATTATAACTCATCATTCGAATGATATTTTTGGATTGTTGACTGTAACGATGTTATTGAATTTGCCCACTATCATCATTTTTAGAGTCGCTACCAAACATGGTCTTTTGATTCAATCCTTTACTGAAGAGGATGTAATGCTCATCTTTCTTTCAGGAAGGAATTAGAAAGAATGAGTTTTGTACTGGTTCAAGTGATACCTCATCTTGGAAAGGTTGAACTATCTCCGAGGTAAGAGGTTCAAATTTGTCTAGAATTTCTAAATAACGTTATGTGTAATAATTGACATCAATATACTGTAAAGGAGATGATGCTTTATTGATATTTGCATCAATATTTACAACAGTGTTTTTAACCTTGGCTGATGACTTACCGAGGTTAGTAACAAGAGGAGGAGAAGTAGGAGACTTGTTACGACGAAGGTCGATAACAAGAGGCTTAGAAGAGGTGATCTCCCTTTGTTCCATTTTTTCAGTAGGGGAAGGCTTAGTAGAAGTAGATAGAGATTAATGCTCAACATCTAGGAGGACGAGGGACAAGAAATGTGTCCCTTAACTGGAATTACTAGGACCTCATCTGGATTATCTTTTCGGTCTTCTTCGGTGTCCATAGCCAATACAACCTTCATATATTCTTCTTCGTACATCTTGGAGTTTGTATACTAGGTCTCAATACCTCAGAAGGGATTGAGATTAGCTACTTCTTTGTTGACTTATCCGTTGTCATCAACGTATTTAAAATATTGATGGAGAGTGGATGGCATAATGTTATGTTCATGCAACCATGGTCTTCGAAACAACACATTGTAGGAGTCGTGATTGTCAATCAAATAGAAAGTGAATTTTTTACGAACATTGCCAATTTGGACTTTTAGGTGAATCTTTCCTAATGGTTCACTTCTTTCAGAATTGATTCCTAGGATAGTCGTGATCGTCGTAGAAAGACTATGTACCGAGATCTTCAGTGCATCTAATAGATTCTTCGGTATAATGCTGAGTGCGACTAGGGTCAACCAGAATGCGATCGACCTTTATTGTGTCAATATACCCTGTAAAGTAGAGAGGTCGATCATGTCGATTGTCCTCCAGTAGCATGTCACCTTGAGTGAAGGTGATATTAGGAATCAGTTCCATCACGCTATGGCAATTAGAGCATGCCACAGGTTCTTTGTCTGGTTGCTTAAGATGTGCCAGACAAGCGTCGGCTTGTATCAAAGCCTCACTTAATGTTTCTCGAGTTTCCTTCGAGAGACGCAAGAGTTCGAAAATCGATAATCTGGCCAGAGTATTTGCTAGTTGAGGCAATATGTCAAAATTATACGATTTTTTGAGTCCTTGCAATGAAGTTGTCTTCTTCAGGTTCTTATCAAAGCGAACATGCTGCTTGTTTTTATCAGCTATTGTCAGTTTAGAAGGACCTGAGTCAGCTGGTGAAGTTGATGTTGTAGGGGCATCATGAGCAGAAGGAGATAATACCGGAGGAACATTGGATACAGGAGGATGAGTGACTACATTCTCTTGCCCTTCTAGGTAATCTCTAAGATAGAGTTTTCTAGACCTAGTACCAGCCATGGCTTTTTCTTTTGGAACAGATGAGAAAGAAACTATGTTGCAGTCTTTCACTCATGTCTTGCTTCTGGAGGATTTCTTCTTTTGAAAAGATGAATAATTTGTCTAAATCCTAGACCGACACGGGACTGGTTGTCTTGAAGACGTAGAGAAAGAGGAATCAAAGATCATTTTTCGTCATTTAATGGAGAAGATTTTTGTAGATCGTATCCCATCTTCATCATCAGTTTGTGAGACTACTGACTATACCGATGGAACTCTGGTTAGTACTTGATCTCTGGCTTCGGTGACACAGTCATCGAAGAAAGAAGCGAAGTTGTCACTGGAATGAATATGGTGTTAAAAGGAGGAACACGACCATCCAGTGACATAAATTCGCTTGAAGTCATATGGCATGACTTATACTTGGCCATCTTCTTTGACTTGGCAGAAGAAGTAGATGACTTTGGTTGAAAGTAAGTTATCAAATCAGGATGAATTCGTATGATTTCACCTTTGTTAGTTTATAAAGGAACCAAGCCGTCGCTTCTTGCTGGTGGGAGGTTGACGATCTCCAAGGTAGCCTTTGGGATAGGAACAACATCGTCCTGTACCAGCTGAGCGGGGAAGTCACCGAACTATAGAGATACAACATTGGCAGTCACCATCTTCTCGTCTTACTGGAAAGTGATTGCCTTAGCATTGATCGACTCTTGAATCTTTTATTTGAGTACGTAACATGCCCTGGTTGGATGCCTCAGAACCTGTGATACATACAATATTTAGGATTGTCAGTTTTACCTACTTCATCCGGTTGTTTAGCTTATGGCAGTTGAAGTTTATTGCTTTTGATCAGACAATGAATATGCTCAAGATATCGTCTTCATCAAAGGAATACTCCTCTTTGGGACGTGGTGCTCTCTGCGGAGGTGTTGTTGCTACAGGTGCCGATTAACTCATGTTGATGGCCAAGGCTTCTTTACCATTATGGTTGTTTTGATGACCAATACTGTTGGTAGTAGGATGTTCATCTTTGTCGAGATTAGGCATCGGGATGCCTAGCTACTTGAACTTATCAGCAGAGTCTTTCGCTGCCCTGGCACTTACTATAAATGAACTCCAATCTTGGAATTGTGTAGGTCCCATCCATATGCTGACTATAGGTAAAAAGTTTGATTTACAAGTATCTATAGTCAATGCATCAGGAGTACCCAAAGGCATTTTGAGTGCTTCGCGATGGAAGCGCTCTATGAAACGTTTAGCGATTTCATTAGGCCTTTGTTTGATTTTAGTAAGGGTTGACATGGCCTTGTCGTTCGTTCCTTCGTAGAACCATTCCAGGAATATCTGTTCTAATATTGCAAAGGATTTTATGCAACCATCTGGCAAGCTATGATACCAGTTATAGGCAGCAACTACTAAACATCCGACGAATACTCTAGTGAGTAGAGCATCATTCTGTTGAAGATGATCAGTCATCATCTCGAAGTGGTTGATATACTAACTTGAAGATGTGCTACCATCAAACAACATTATGGTCGTCGACTTATATTTAGGTGGGAACGAAACTTCCTTCCATTCAGTAGGATAAGGTTGTTTGATCCCTAGTTTATGCAAACCCTCCTTTTGCTTGAAAGCTTCAAACTAATTTCGTAGAAGCTTGACTGCCTCCAAAAGGTCTTCTGATGTTGGAGGAGTGGTAGACTAGTTTAATGGATTGGGAGGCAGAACTGTGTGATACGTAACACCTCCAGCACCAGAATAACTCGGAGTAACCTGAGCTGGCACAGTATCATTGAGAAGGGATTGTACCCCCAGACTAATGTTGGTAGGTGCAGAGACTGCTATGTATTCTTGGGTTGGATTTGGATTCACAATCGGCGGAACAACATGTTGCGTCATAATCACCGTGTGCATGCTCATAACTATATCAGCCATAGATTTTAGGTTGGCCTCCAGAGCAGCAATTCTTTGCTCTTGGCAAGCCGAAGTAGAAGCGTCTTACTTTTTGTTGGTATTGTAGATAGATACTTCCTTGGACACTGAGGAAGAACTGGTGGACAAGATAGTCCGATCAGAATCTTCACTACCAGCATCAAAGTCTGGTATGTTGCTACCACCAATGTTAGAAATAGAAAGATTCCTTTGACCGATGGAATTTTGGTTTCTTGATCGTGTGTTCTGGTAAATACCTTCGCCGGAGTACGAAGTCGATTAAGGTATTGCTGACTGGGGGTACGGGATGAGTTACGTCTTGGACGTCTTCTACCCCCAGTACCACGAGATGTCATATTAACTGAGGCAAATAGAAATTTGTCTTTGTCCACCATGATCAATTCAAGAGCCCGAGTGTAATTCAAACGGTCAAAAATAGACCGTTTAGCTGATTGACAGCATTACTTAATTACTATCTCTTTGTGTTGACTACAGTGGTGTTCCTGATGTGGAGTTTTAGTTACTTGAGATGAGCCTGCAGTCTTCAGCTTTTGTACAAGAATTTCGTAGGGATCAGTTATATTGATAGAAGAGGAAAAAGAAGGCACATGTTTCCTGATTATATTAGGAATATGGTTTCTATTCCTAAGATTTGTTGTCCTTTGAGTGTACAAAGAAGTACTAAGTTCGTTGGCATAAGTGAGAGGATTCTTAATTTTAGAAGCCTTCACTGAATGCCAATTGGTGGCTGGTGCAGACTGTTTTAGACTTGTCTGGCATGTTATATGACTCGATGGAAGGGATTATGCCGTGTATTTGTTAGTATATGTGCACATATCAGTGTCATGTGCCACCTATTTGTTAGTATGAGACACCATTAATTTTCCCTGCTTTGATCTTGATATGTGTAAGGTAGGGAGATTCTGACTTTAGCCTAATTGGTATTGGCCAGTTTGAAGTGGACTAGGCAGTATGCCCTGTAGTTCTGTACAAACTCCTCCAACGCATTTGGCACGGCGCAAATGGGCTGCAGAAAAGGAACTTTAAGCAGAGTCCACTTTCTTAGCATTGATTTGATCGTCTCTGCCAAGAGAAACAGAGTTTCTACTCAGAAGTGTTATGACATCGATTGGCACAGAAGCACAATCAGATGATTTTCCACCGAGTCCAGGACTAGGGAAGAATAAGGAGTGGCCACAGGGAATTTTCCCTTATTCTGTGCAGGAGTAGTAATGGGTGCACTCTCCACCAAGTTTAAAATTGGAAAGGAATAAGGAATGGTCGTAGGACGCTTTCCCTTATTTTGTGCAGCAATAGTGGTTGGCGTACCTTCTACCAAGTTTAGAACTAGAGAAGTATGAGGGACGACCATATGGCGCTGTCCCTTGCTTTGCGTAACAACAGTAGCTTGCGCGCCTATGGACTTCCGAGTCCAAATGGTGCGAGTCTTCCTGTCTTTGGAGAGAACAACAGATGTGCGCTTGGCAGCAGCGCACTTGGCACCCCCAGTGCCAATCATTGTTTCGTAGGCTATTTGGTCGACTTGGACGACCAAAGTCTTCTGTATCGTGCCAACCGATGCAACATCAGATTGAGTTGTCACTTTCTCGTCAGAGAAGAAATTCGTCCCCAGTAGAGTCGCCATTTTATTTATAAAAACAAAAGTTTTCTGAGAAAACTAAGTTACAAACTGAGAAAGAAAGTACAAATGTATAATTTGATTCTATAGAAGTACAACTGTAGGAATCTGATCAAAAGACGGTCACTTTATCCCTTAGACGATGCGATATTGAAGAAGAGAAGCTGTTGAATGTGCTGCAGCAACTTGGTCAGAAGATTATGATCATTAGTAGTTCTGGAGGAATGATTTTAAACTTTATTTATAGAGTTTTGAGATAACTGTTAGATAGTTACACTGATTGGCCACAGTACAATTGGCATGCCGTCACTTATTTGTGCGAACGGTTGGATTAACTGGATGGGACGCGTGGCATTCTGTGAGAGAGATGCACTTGGTCGTGGGCAGTATTATATGCACATTCTTCGAGATTAGTGGCATGTGCGCCATATAATCTAACTGCTTCTGGATGATAGTTGATTAATTGGCGCCAATTGATGAATGTCGCATGCTTTTGTTAGGCGCCATTTATGAAAAAGTGCTAGGCATCTTGAAACTGTTTGATTCCTTCGCGCCAACCATACATGGCACGAAGGACATACGCCATGTATGGTTGGCGCATCCATAAAGTATATGCACTCGAAGTCACACGTATTATCGATCATTATGTCGGTGATCGGAAGAGGGAATTCATCCTTAAGGCATGCCGCATTCAGATTGCGGAAGTCGATACAAATTCGAATCTTTTTGTTCTTTTTTTGACTGGTACTATGTTGGCTACCCAGTCTGGGTGCTGCTCTTCACGGATGAAACTACTAGCTATAAGCTTGTTTACTTTTGCTTCAATGGAGTTCATGATGTATGGACAAAATTGTCACTCCTATTGTTTGACTGGTTTTGCATCCGGATAAATGTTGAGCTTATGAAGTGTGATCTCGGGATTTAGCCCTGGCATGTCTTCATAGCTCCAAGCAAAGATGTCGATGTATTCTCTGACGAGTTGCAACAGCGACTCTCGCTCATCGTCCGTCAGGCTTTTACTGACGAAGATTGGCTTTCTGGAGGATTCATCGCCAAGGTCAACTTACATAACCTCGTTTTCAGTGGGAGGGTCTCGTATTCAAAGCGCTTCTCCCATTGTGTATCCAGTTGTTGGACCCATGGCTCTAACTCAAGCGGTTCGAGTAGATCTTCGTCTTCCTCTTCAACATCAACAGATGTCATGTTGGCAGATAACGTCTGCCTGAATATATCTCCAATGCTGCCATCGGAGTCGTTTATGGGTGACTCGAACGAATGAGAGTGCCACTCGCATTCTTCATCGGAACTCTTGAGCGTTGTTGCTGGTGTAACATACCATAGGCCGTGTCTAGATTTGTGATAATAATCCTGAGGTTTTCCAGCCGGTACTGACAGTTGTAGAGGTAATCGTCGATCGTTGCACTGGCTTAGGCAGTTATTTATTTTTGATTCTGGGGGATGACGATAGAGGCATCGAAACTCTATATCCTCTTCAGCTACCCCCTGCGAGCCCAGAGGTCGGGATGCTGTCTTAGGCAGCTTAACCACCAAGGGTTCTACTAGTGGCACTGGCTTGCCTAAGGGCTGTTTGCCATTGATTGTAGAAGTAAAGAACAATTATATAGGAGGACTGAACTTAGACTCACAATACAAACTCGCTCGTACAAAGAAAGCCTAGGGACAAAAACCTAGGTACAGCAATCTAAGTACAGTTATTTATTTTTGATTCTGGGAGATGACGATAGAGGCTCGGGAAAGCGATGGCAGCTCTACCTTACTCCTTAGACGATCGGACGTAGCCTTGACTCTGATGAAGAAATGTTCTTAGAATTTGTGGGGAGACTCTTCTGCGCGTGCCTTTGTCTCTCTGTGTATCTCGCTGGGGGTCTCCAAGTCTCCAAGTCTTCAGGTCTCTCCAGGTGTCCAGCCGTTTGTAAGGGAATGGCACCTTACTATTTATAGGAGTGGGGGTGTGATCATTAGGGTTTACAATAATTCCCTCCTTTAAAAGTTGGCGGCCAATCATCTGGACCATTGATTTTGATGGCAATGAATCTGGGCAATTAATGTGGATTGCACCAAATCTTATGGACAATTAATGTTGATTGCCATGAATTTTGATAAACTCGGATCTCCTGCCACGTATTCGATTTGTCTGATCTGATTTGATTTGGGGTAATTATGATGATTGTAACAAATCTGGTTGTTGGGATCTGTTGATAAATCTTGATTAATTTAATGCCACGTATCTATCCATCATTATGGGAAAACTGATCTTCTGCCACGTGTCATAACCGCGAGCCACAGTCGCATGAGGGTAGCTTCTTAGGTTTTGAACCGCATGAATATGGCAGCCGCATAGATGTAGCCTCTAAAATCTGAGCCGTATGAGTTGTTTCCAATTGAGTCGCATAAGACTGCATGGTAGGGCTTCTCAGCATTTGAGTCGCATGGAGATAATCCCCATGATCTGGGCCGCATAAGAATATCAGCCGTACGAGGGGGTGGCAGCCGCATATAGATCTTTGAAGTTGGTGGATCGTGCCAGCTGTATAGAAGATTTTCTCCGTTTCCCGAAGAACACGCTGTCATGTCAGGGTTCATCATTTCAGCTTTAATGTCAGAGTTATCACTTTATGTCAGAGCATTTAATGGGAGCAGTCACTTCATGGCCACCTGTAAAAAGCAAGCTGCATAGGGCCACGTGATTCTTTTCTGAGCCGCATGAGGCTATTGGAGAGTTTCTGAGCCGCATGAGACTCCGATAGATTCCTGAGCCACATGAGGCTCCTTCTGTTTTAAGCCACATGGGCTTCTTCTATTTTGAGCCGCATGGGCTTTTCTTGTTCTTTTCTATGCTTCTACAAGACCCCCTTCAAAGTTTTCAATTTGAAAAATTAAAATACTTTGAATAAGAAGCATGACTATATGAGCTCCGCTGGCCGTATGGGTTGTTCTGGCCGCATGGACTTCTTGGCCGTATAGCCTGTCTGGCCGCATAGACTCCCTAGCCGCATGGGCTCCCTGCCACGCGTGCGTCTCATTAATTGCCCTTAATTCGTTTTAGAGCCGTCTTTTGGGGGAATCCCAAGAGTTGGTTCGTTAAATATTTGGATTTTATGTCCTGGGTGAATCTCCTTTCTGAGAGGGGACGAAATACGAGGAGTCAATTTTGCTGTAGAGCGAGGGACCCCCTTTGCCTTGGCCCGACAATGCGCTCACGGGCAGATTGAGATTCTTAAAACCCTTCCTGGCGGGGAGGGGATAGCTGCGCTTCTGGAGCCCAGGTTGTTAGAGGCTGATCAGCTTGTGGCCTAATTTTGAATGCTGCGGTAAGCTGATTTGTCTGCGGCAATAGATTAGGAACGGGGCTTCCTCACCATTGCCTTGGAGAAGATAAGGCTTGCATGAGATACGTCCAAACCGGTGATAATAAAGGACCTTGGCGACCAATCTGTCATGTACGACCAGCTGAGCTGCCGGAGCGAGGTTTGTAGAGCTCGAAAAGCGGCCGCCTCCCATGGAGTAACTGATACAAGGAAGCAGATCCTCGAACTTCAGAAGAAGCTGGCCTTCTTGGAGTCTGAGCTTGAAGCTTCCTATGTGGATAAAGAGTTGATCATTCAAGACGTCGAAAGGGTTTCCCGAGCTTCTGCTAACCTGGAGTGTGCTTTGAAAAAGTTTGAGGATGGCTGGCGGGCTCATGCGCACCTGGAAGATACGGCGCTGCTGAATCAGGAGGCCGAGCGTCGGGCCAAACAGAGGTTTGAGCGGTCGACTACCTTGTTAAGAGAGCGTCTCATGGCATTATGTATCGCCGAACAATAGTCGGCTCTTTTTCTTCTTTTGTTTATGTTCTTTTTCTTTCTTTTTCCATTTTGTAATAGGGACATAGTCCCCGATAATGTAGTACCTTGGATTTTGAAATAAATGAGCATGTTTCGACTCATCCTTCATTTCTTGTACTTGTTATGTTTGTGACATTTTTGTCCCACTGGGGGACTATATGTGGACCTGTTACCCTGGACATACCTTGGTTTTAGGTACGGATAACAAGTTTGAGAGGAATACCTAGAACAACTTTGCGATGAGCTGGCTGTGGAAGTTTTTGGTATTTAAAAGAATGCCAGGGAGCAGCTGGGCTCCCAAGACATGGTAAGAAAAGAGTGGCATGTACTAGAAAATCTAGTACAATATTTGTGGTCGACTGCGGACATTTGTGGTCAACAGAGGACATTGGCGGTCAACAGAGGACATTTGTAGTTGTCGGAAGACATTTGTGGACCTATTATCCTTGGCGTACCCCGGTTCGGAATACGGATAATAAGACGAAAGAAAACCAACATACTTACTCAGAGGTAATAAGGACGTGGTAAGTATGGGGGTTTTACCGCAGGATCTTCCTACAGAGGTAATGAGGACGTGGCAAGAGTGGACTCGGCGGGGGATATTTGTGGTCAACGGTGGACATTTGTGGACCTATTATCCTTGGCGTACTCCGGTTTTGGGTACGAATAATAAGTCGAAAGGGAACCAACATACTTACTCAGAGGTAATGAGAACGTGGTAAGCATGAGGGTTTCTTCGATGGAGCCTTCCTACTCAGATGTAATGAGGACGTGGCAGTAGTGGGCTCCATGAAGGGGTACATAGAACGAATCAGAGGTAATGAAGACGTGAAAGTTCTATGTAAGGGGGTGATTTGTTTCTTGGCGGAAGTGAAACAACTCAGAGGTAACATCGACGTGGTCGTTTTGGAAAATTTGTGGATCTGTTACCCTTTTTCGTGCACTGGAAGTGCGGGTAGTGGATCATAAGGAAAGAGCTTCTTTTAGGGAGAAAGTTCAGAGGTATGATCATACGTGACTTACTACCAAAAAGATGCGATACAGATTAACCAGGATGGGAGTTCAGCGGTACCTGCGGGTACATAACTCGACAATCTGGAAGATTTGGAGGCATAATATGAGCTTAGCGATACCAGAGGGTACGTAACTCAACAATCTGGAATATTTGCGGTATGTCGTTTCAGACATAATACTTCTTCAGGAACTTGTCGTTGATGGGCAACATGAGCAAGTCTCTATTTTGTTTTGCGAGACGGTAAGCACCGTTGGATAAGACAGCCTCAATGACAAATGGACCTTTCCACTTTGGCTGGAATTTGCCGACAGTTTTGTGAGTCATAACCATCGGTCTTCGAACTGCCAGAATGAGATCGCCTACTTGAAACGCTCTGATTTTGACCTTCTTATTGAAAGCTCCCGAGATTCGGGCTTGATACAGCTCAATTCGTTGTTGAGCTTACAGGCGCTTCTCATCTAGGGCCTCCAACTCTTGTAGTCGGTGATGGTGATTGTCATCTGCTGTCAATCGGTAGGTGAGGACGATACAGAGCAAGGGGATTTGAGTCTCCAATGGAAGAACTGCTTCACTACCGTATGCCAAGGAGAATGGCGTGTTCCGGTGGCCGTTCGTACTGTAGTACGGTACGCCCATAAGCACTCGCCAAGCTTTTTATTCCAGTCGCATTTGTTCAACGATACGAACTTCTTGAGAAGCTTGATGATCGTTTTATTGAATGCTTCAGCCAGACCATTAGCCACTAGGTTATATGGTGTTGAAGCAATATTCTGGATTCGGTGTTTGTCGCAGAACCGATAGAAGGCGTGGCTTGCGAACTACGGACCGTTGTCGTGGATGATCCTTCGGGGCAGTCCAAAGAAGGAAGCTGATCACGTTTGAAGTCTTGACTTCTGCCAACGGAATAGACTCCGCCTATTTGGAGAAGTAATCAATGATTACGAGTATGAAATGATATCCTCTGGACGAAGGTAGAGTAATCGGACCAATAATGTCCATTCCCCATGCTTCAAATGGCCAGGATGCCACCGTCGGGTATAGAAACTCGGATGGCTGATGGATGAAATCTACGTAGACATGACAGGCTTTGTATTTTTGTGCATAGTCTATTGCATCTGCAACTATCGTGGGCCAATAATAGCCCATTCGTCGAAGGCGATCCTATAATTTCGGGCCAGGCTGATGGGCCCCACAGACGCTGTCATGAGCTTCGCGCACGGCTTCTTTGGCTTCTGTACTTGACAGACACCAAAGCAGTAATCCATCATATGATCACTCTGTATTGTAGAAGAATCTGAGGGAACATCTTCTGATAGAAGTGGCTTCATTTGGATTCTCTGGCAGGATGTCGTAGACTACGAAGTCAATGAATGGTTGTCTCCAGTCTGGTGCTTCGTCGACTGTCAGCGCGAAGTAACTCTCAACATATTGAACATTATTCTTGGGACAGACCAACTCACGGCCTATGATGTCAACCAGATGATGAGCATGATTCGGAACTGCTAAGGAAGCGGCGAGACCTGCTAGGGCATCGGCTTCAATATGCTGCAGCCTGAAAACGTGTTCTATGAAGAACCCTTCCATGGACGAGATGATGTTAATCGCTATTTGGTGATAGGGGATCATGTCTTCATGGCAAACCTCGTATGCACCCCGAACTTGATTGACGATTAACTGTGAATCGTCGTATGCTTCAAGATACTCTACCCCCAGCTCCTTCGTAAGTTGGAGGCCAATGACCAGAGCGTTGTACTCGGCCACATTGTTTGAACAAGACTCCGTGAGGGAGTAAGCCCGATTGATCACCAGCCCGGAGGGAGAAATCAGCACCATCTGACTCCAGTGACGATGTCGCCCTTGGGCCTCATTCTAGAAGCACCGTCGAAGAACATTCGCCATATGGTATCATGAGAGGCCACATTTGAATTGGCGACCTCATCTGGAATCTCTTCGTCTATTCTGGTTGACTCCGATCCTGGATGAGCTGCTAAAAAGTCTGCCAGAGCTTGACATTTAATAGCCTTCTGCGGGACGAAGATCATGGGGTAGGGAGACAGTAATATCGCCCAGGTAGTGAGGCGAGAGCTGAGTGCACCTGGCTTGGTCATGAGGACCCTGAGGGGGTTGACTCGTGAGATCATATGTATGGTTTGTTTCGTGACATAGTGTCGCATCTTCTGAATGGCGAACACCAGGGCGAGGCATTCCTTCTCCACGGCGGTATATCGGTGTTCCGGCCCCATCATCATTCGACTGAGGTAATATATAGCCTGCTCATGGCCTGCATCATTGTTTTGTGCTAGCAGAGCACCGAAAGAATGTTCCATCGCTCGTACATAGACCATTAATAGTTTTCCAGCAATCGGGGCCACTAGGACTGGAGGGTTCGACAAATATTCTTTGATGCTGTCGAAGGCATGTTGGCATTCTTTATCCTAAACGAATGAGACGCCCTTCTTCATGAGGTGAGTGAATGGCTGACATCGTCCGGAGAGGTTGGAAATGAACCTCCTGATGTAAGCTAGCCTCCCTTGAAGGCCTTAGAGTTCACGGAGATTTCTCGGGGGACCCATCTCCATGATTGCCTTTGTCTTCTCCGGATCTATATGAATCCCCTAGGAAGTAATGATAGAACCCAGGAATTTTCCACTGGATACGCCCAAGAAGGATTTGGTAGGATTCATCTTCAAGTTGTGCGCTCGTATCAGGTCGAATACCGTCCTTAGATCCTGCAGATGGTCTTCCTTATAGCGACTTTTGACAGCGATGTCGTCAACATAGCACTCCACGGTTTTTCGTAAGTGGTCTTTGAAGATGACACTCATGGCTCTTTGATATGTGGTGCCAGCATTCTTTAAACCAAAAGGCATGTGTAGCAGTATGTGCCAATCGGTGTTCAGAATGATGTGTGCTTCTCGTCGTCGGGAGACATCTTGATTTGGTTGTATCCGGAGAAACCATCCATGAATGACATACGCTTGAAGCTGCAGGTGTTTTCAATCATGATGTCCGTGATAGGGAGGGGGAACTCATCTTTAGGACATGCCTCATTCAGATTGCAGAAGTCGATGCAGATTCAAATCTTCCTATTTTTCTTGAGGACCGTTGGCGACCCAGTCCGGATGTTGTTCCTCACGAATGAAGCTGCTGGCTATTAGTTTGTTGACTTTGGCTTCGATCGCATTCATAATATCCGGGCAGAAGCGTCGCTGTTGTTGCTTGATCGACTTTGTATCCGGCCGAATGTTGAGTTTGTGAAGTGCAATCTCGGGGTTTAGCCCTGGCATGTCCTCATAACTCCAGGCGAACACATCAATATATTCTTTGACGAGTTGTAGCAGCGATTCTCGCTCTTCGTCTGCCAGGCTTTTACTAACTGTAATACCCAGTTTTCCAAATGAGGGTAATTTTGAAATTTTGTAATTATAATTATTAATTATTGATATTTATTTCATATTATGATTTTTGGTGATTTCTAATCATTTTTAAACTATTTAAACCAAGACTTGTAATTTTGGTATTTTGCTAGTATAACACTAGAGACAGCTTGACCTAGAGCCTAGCCATGTGATTAGGGTGTTTCATTTATCATTTCCGGTTTGTAGTATTTTTATCATTTTGAATTTAATTGAATTTAATATATATTATTTGGAATTTAATATATTATTAAGAATGGTGTGATTTTAATATTATTTAATTGATTGCCATGTATTGTGATTAGTATAACTTGGTTTGGACCTAAGTTAATGATACTCTAGTCATTAGAATTAATTTGGAGAAAATAGGGATAATGAATAGGTTAGATTATGACTAGTGATTTCATGAACCATGACTTATGGCTTAAGGCCCATAGAGGCCCATAACCCAATTAGTGAAACCAAAACCCTAACCCTAGCGTTTATGGCCAGCCACCTTGGTATTCTCCTATCTATTTAATGCCTCCTAAAAGTTAGGGCTACCCTCCTTTAGAAATTTGCAAGTTTGGAAATAGAAGTAAACCCCTTTCTTCCCCAATCCATAACTCCTCTATTTTAACTCCTTTTTCTTCCTAAATTTTTGCCATAGGTTCTAATTACTGTGCTCTTTATGGCTATAGTGAGAAATTTCAGGGAAGGAGCAATTTGGAAGAGTTTTGGTAGCTTGAGGATCCACTCACATTGGGGCTTTTTAAGCCATTGCAAACCCATACGTAATTTCGAATCCCTTCCATAAAATAGGGTTTTGATTGCATATTTAGGAAGCCCTAGGTCTACCCTAACTGTTGGTATAGGCATAGTTAGGATTCGTGTCCAATAAGTGTCCGTATCGGACACGTATCAGTAGACATACTAGGTGTTCGACGAAATGCCACAATGGGCATTTCGTTCTTGTTTGCTATTTTTGTTTGAATATAAATTTAGGGTTTGATGTCGCTTATCAATTTCAGTTGGACTGAGGTGATCATTTTGTTGTGTCGTGTCGTATTTTGGACACGAACCCACGCGTTCCCACACGACAGCAGTCCCCTGCTACTCGGGCTCAATAACTTCGTGTCTGTGTCACTTGGACACATGACACTTAGTGAAGACGTAGGGGCAGACACTGACACGAGGCTCCCCAAGTTGTATGAGTCCTCGTGTCGTATCGGACACGTATTCGTGAGTGCACTGGTTTTGCACTGTATCGGCTACAATCGATTTTTGACACTGATACGTGTGTCGTATCATCCACACGCGCACCGTAGACACGTATCAGGGTGTCCCTGACCTAGCCCTAGTCCCCCTCGATACTGGGACACGAGCACGAGGTTTGTGTCGTGTTGTGTCGTGTGCACGAGCACTAGGAACACGTGCACGAGGCTGTCCACACTGCACAGTGTCCTAGTTTTTTATTTGTGTTTTAATCTGTTTGGACATGTTTGTGTCCACTTGGGTGGACACGAATGACACACATAGACATAAGATCACCTGGGGGACATTCCTATCTAACTGTTAATGAAATTGCATTGGTTGAATTAGGTTGTTGAATTCAGTTTTGGGTGTATCAGAGTTTTGACAGTCAAAATTTTAATATACTGACAGTATGTAGATTACTGAGATTTCCTGAGATCTTGGGTTTTAAGTTAACTATGTGTTTCCAGTTTTGCTAAATATGAGTATTAGTTAACTGTATACATGAACCTAAAACCTGAGAAATGATATGAATCAAACAATGTAAGTCACTGTTGTGCTAAACTGAAATGAGATTTCGATTGGGTTCATGTATCACAAATTGTTTTCCTAAATTTTTCTTTCCTGTTCTAAGCTAATTCGAGTGATAAGTTTTGTAAATGATTCATCTATACAAATGTATTAGTTCCTACTAGTTGGGAATTGCAAATTAGAATAGGTTTTTGCATTATAGAATAGGATTTCAAATTAAGGTTGGACTGATACAGTCCTGGAAATCTCAGAAATCTGAGATTTCATTCCTGAACTTGAATCCCTTTTCTAACTGAATTGAATGTAAATTGTCATTCATTGCTTGTGTTAGTTCACTGTTAGATTCATAAATATGTGGGTTAATTGAGTGTAGGGTTAATGTTGTAAATATAGGTGAGTTTGTTTGTTTGAAATCATTTGGTTCACTAGTTGAATGTTGGAGAATTCCGGAGATTTTAATCAATGTTAAAATTTACACATGATTTTAAACTGAGATTTATGGTTCACTGTTTTTTCAGATTTAGAAATTGATTGCTAACTCTAAGTCCAATTTCTAACTGATTTTAATGTTACTTTTACATGATTAGATTGGGTTCACATTTGAGTTGACTGTTAGGTTAGATGTTGTCATGTGTTGAAGGGTTTTCAAATGGATAAAAACTGTCATTGTTTTCTATTTTTAAAAACTGATTTTTAGATGTTAGATCACCATGGTAATTCTATATACATTTGTTACTTACTGTCAAGTGGGGTTTGTGTTGAGTTAGGAGAATGGGATTTCAACATTGGGATTGGGCATGTGGACTGATACTCTATTTACATAGTTAAATTCTGATTTTATTCCCTTATTAAACTGTCAATTGAATGTTAAATTGATTCCATTTTTCCTTAAACATGAGAATTGATTTCATTTCCTTGTAAACTAATTTTATGATTAATTCCATATATCCTTGACTTGATTCCATGACTGTCAACTATTTTCATTGTTAAAACTGTCAATTGTTTCAATACCAACTGTCTAATTAATTTGACTTAAAACCAAACTGAGATTTATTTCCATTCCTCTCCTTAAACCAAATATTGAATGTAAATTCTATACATTATATTGCTTCACTGATTATTAGAATTCATAGGTGATTCGAATTCAAATTGGTTTATTAAACTGTCAATTCCTGTTTTCCCAGTTTCAACTAATTTGAATGATTTAGTCATGATTGATTCAATGTTGTGTGATCACTGTTAAGGATATGTGATGGGGTTGATGTATTAGAAAGGAAATTCACTGCTTGGTTATTAGAACTGTCATTTTGTTCCTTAATTAACTGTCAAATGAATACATTGTTTAACTGCCATGCCATATTCCTAAAACCCTCACACACAGGTTTTCGTACTACCCTGTTTTACTGATTTCTATTTGAACATACACACATGTCATTAAACACTCACACACCCTTGTATCACACTACCATACCACCCTCTATTGACACTATCACACTCACAAGTTCCATGATACACACACACCTTGACACAAGCACATGTATTCCTCCCTATATGTCTATATATATATATATATATATATATATATATATATATATATATATATATATATATATATATAAATATATATATATATATATATATATATATATATATATGTGATATATGTATTATATTGTAGCCTATGTCTAATGTGGTTAATTATATTAAATTATATATATTTTATTAAATGTCTGAAATGTGTGTGAACTATACTAAATTAGTTTAATATTGTAATATGTGATTATGTATGATATAGATATATGGTTATGGCCTATATATAGGGCACATAGCCTATGGGTATATACCTATGGCTCATAGCCTGTGTGAATGGCTTGAATGCCAGTATAAGTGTGCAGTTGGCTTGTACATTCTAGAAATGGTGTGTGCTTGCTAGAATAGGCTAGTTAGGCCTAGTGAGACTTGTTTGGCTTAGGCTTGACCTAGTTGACCTAGTTTGACTAGTCTAGTTGACAAGAGTTGACCGAGAGTTGACTTTAGTCCAGTTTGACCCCAAACTTCATGTAGATGCATTATAGCAGTCTGTTATATCATTTTAGACTTATAGTGACTTGTACTGTTCTATAGGAGACTTACACCACTCCTCGGACAGTAGATACTCGGCAGATACTCAGGATACAGGCGAGTACATTCTCTGATCATTTTATATCTTGTTTAGGATTATATTTCCTGCTTTAGATTACTTTACATGATGCTGAGACGTTGGTAACGCGGATTAGTACTATATGGATCTTGTCGTGCGATGTTATCCCTTAACAGATACATCGGGTATTCGTGTTCGTGTATTTTATCGTGAGCATCGTGTACTCTTTGTATTCGTGACATTCGTGTACAAAACGTATAGAATCGGGTATAATCATGTATTCACATTACCTTCGTGTACAATAACATAACTTGGCTAGATCCTTGTGTATTGATTGGGACGGGGGAGTAGAAGTGGTTATATAATCAATCCAGTAGATTACTCGTGTACAAACCTCTGTAGAATACTCGTGTACAACATCGTGCCATTTATATAACCATCTTGTGCTCTGAATCACTAGTTATTGTTTGTTCTCTATATACGGTAGCTATTTATTTACAGTCTTCCTTTTTTATCATGTTATTCTCCAGTTTCCTGTATCTTACTCTCTAGCATGTTTATATTTTCTAACCTGTTATGATTTTGTTGAGATGTACTGTACTCGCTCCTGTCCTGACTGGACCTGTTGAAAATTTTACAGTGAATGATGAGGCTCTGGTGTCTACCCCTCATGGTGCAGCTTAGACAACACTTGTGACTTGGACCCACTAGCAGTTGATGACACTCCCCTAGATTAGGATGTCTTTATTATCTTTCTGGATTACTGTATTGAGATTCTGAGATATTATTTAGGATATGTACTTATTTAGACACTTAGCCTTCTGGATGGTATCTCGTGTCTTCTTCTGTTCTGGTTATCTATCTATCTATCTATCTTTTCATGCTCTACCTTAGATGTGATTGAGAATGTATCTGCTATGTCACCTCCATTCGGAGAGTATATACTGTATATGTACCTTTATATTGTTAGATGTTTGACATAGGACAACGTTCTACCGCCGACACTGCGGCGTAGGCTGGACGTACCCTCGTCTCGTGTCCTTACTCTAGGGTGCGGGTCGTGACACATTTTTAGTGGTGGCCCATGCAGGTCAGGATATATAGTGGTATTCGAACTAGAGTATCACTACAGCCTGCAGTAGGATTAGGATATATTTTTAAAGGTACTCAATCACAGTTAGGACTCCTTGAGAGATTCCTGGGACGACCCTTGAGAATCTTATTTAAACTTCAATTTGAAATCCTTCTCCTTGTTTTGTTCGCTCTCACTCCTTGATTATTGAATTTGATTTTGATGGATCGTTGTTGATTTTGATTTTTCTATCGAGATGAATTTTATAGCCTGAGTTACGATATTTTCTGATAACATATGTTGACGGGAATGACACGGATGGTAAAACGTCTACTTGATTATGGAACCTGTAGTTTATCACAGCCATATTAGCTGGCATGGCGGAAACATAGAGGCCTGACTTCGGATGTACGTATCTTGGTTATGAGATTTGGAATTTCTCGCAGCTATACTAGTCGGCATAGCAAGAATTCCAGACGACATGATTATAGAGGTGCATGCCCCGGTTATGGAATCTATCGTTTATCGCAGCCTTGCTTACTGGCATGGCAAGGACTCTGAGTAACATGATTTGGACAGACGCATATGATTATCAGATTGTATCTTGAGAAGGTTTTTAAACATATCATCTCTATCGTACCATTCTGTTGTTATAAATTGTATTCCACCATCAAATAACTTAGGAGTGGGAGTATGCGTAGGAGTAGCTTAGCTGTTATTATAAATCTAGTGTAACTTCTTGCTATAGTTTTTTTCCTAATATAATGAATCGATGATTTTGCTAGACCTTAACTTAGATTTGATATTATAGCTCTGGATTCAAAATGGTTCCTTCTTTTAAACAGATAAGAAGAACAGATTTTATCATTATTTCCTTCTTGCCATTATTTCTTGTATTACCTTAAAATATATATATATATATATATATATATATATATATATATATATATTATATATATATATATATATATATATATATAAATATATATATATATATATATATAGTGGACAAAAAAATATATATATATATATATAGTGGACACAGATACTTGCCTGACACGTATGCATGCTACACTTGATTACCAACCTATCTAAATGCATATTAATATGTTTGATGTTAATTTCTCAAAATCCCAATATTTCTAATATAGTACAGTATCAGTGACTAGTTCTCTGTTTTCCAGATTAAATTCATAAGTTAAATGTAAATTCCATGTTATTAGTCGTTGTTTACATCACTGCACATGTATGTTATATACAGGGTTTCAAGTTTTAAAGAAATTGGTTGAGTTTTGTGTTTGAATTTGTCAAATCTGAGACTGTGTGCATATTAACCCTTAAGCCTGAATTCTAAGAGATTAGTCAATTTGCAATTTTTTTTTAATTGTAATATTTTGAGCCGTATACATTGTTGTATGTAGGGATATAATGTTAGGTTTCATACTCTTACATGTTAGGTTGTGGTTGTGGTAAACGTTAGGTTGGTTTTGATGTTCGAATTTCTTCAAAATCCTGAAAACTGAATACATGTTAATATTTTTACATTGCTTTCAAATGTGTAGTTCAATTTCGGATTAACATGTAATGTTGAACTAAACTGAATGATTGAACCCTTCATTTCAAGTTTTAGCCCATGTACACTTGTCACTCTACACTAATGTTCACAACTGCCATGTAAACCTAACCCTTCATCTCCATGTTATGTTCATAAATCTATATAGATCTATATAGTTTATGTATACATGTTATAATGTATATAGATACATAATTAAATCTCTAACTCTCTATACATATATATATATACATATATATGGTTAGCCATGCATGTTATGAGTAAATAGCTTGTGCCTTGTAGACAGTTTAACCAATATGCCATGAATAGTATAACTTGATAGCTATTGTTTTGAGACCCAAATCCTCCTATACACTTTTATGTATATTTCACACACACAAGCCTACTATCTAACCATATGAACATGTCTACATACACCCATACACACACTAACCACATAACCTTTACATAATGTTAGCTTTTCCCTCTCTAACACTCTCTCTTTCTATATATATTATATTATGATTGGATTCAATGCTATTGACTTTCGTTTCTTAAAATTTTGGTTTTGATTTTCTTAAATAGTACCCCTTTATAGATGATTAGTAGTTATCTTATTTTATTTTCTGATAAGTACAAGTTTTTATATAGGATGATAGACTGCTTAAAGCCTTGATGGTTGATTTACTCTCTTTTTTTCAGTATGGCACCCATGACCCGAGCCCGTCGTCTGAGAGCCGCTGCAGCTCTGGATATGACTAGGAGCGTGCTCCCACCTCCTATTGCTCAGGAGTTAGTGACCCCTCAGGCTGACCCACGGGTAGTGGCACCTCCCGCCATCGATGAGGTGTTAGCATCCTCACCAGAGAGTTTCCCTCCACCATCTGTTACTCAGGAGAGAGTTGCAGTCTCATCTGAGACCAAGAGTCTTTCCCCGTCTCCTCCTCTGCCTCCAGGAGCGGTACCCCATACCATACCCTCGGCATGTTTGTTTCCTGACGGAGCTCAGATATCCAGACTTTTTCGGGATGTGTTGGAGGCACAGAGAGTTTAGGCTGAGATCTTGAAGGAGCAGGGCCATGGGATCCAACTGCTGTAGGATTTGGTACATTCAGGAGGAGCACCTAGTTCTAAGAGGACGAGAAGCAGTGTATACCCAAAGCCCCATGAGCACCCAGACTATCAGCCTAGACCAGCCTATCTAGTCCAGACTCCTGTTCAGCAGAGGCCAGCTGAGATAGTGCCTACCTGTACCTTCTGTAAGAAGCCTGGACATTTATAGGACTACTGTAGGAAGAGAAGAGTGGTGTGCCTGTATTGTGGGTCAGCTGCACACATGCTGCGAGACTGTCCTGCTATACTTATCCCAACCAAGACTCCGCTTTCGGGAGGGAGTTCCAGCCACCAGACGTAGTTGGAGGTGAGCCCTTGACCTATACTTTAGCCAGTCTTGATAATTGATTTTCCTACCATATTGTTGTATGTTTTGATACCTTATGATTGCTTTTGATCTAGTATGACTAGAATGGCTAGATGAGACCTCAGACTGATACCACTTACCAAAATCCTATATGTTATCCTTCCAATTGCATGATTTAGATAAGTTTTCTATTGACCTTAATTATTGGGGTTTGACCTAGAAGGGGTACGATCATCTTAATTTCGAGAATGAAATTTTTCTAAGGTGGGTAGGATTGTAACACCCAGTTTTCCAGATGAGGGTAATTTTGAAATTTTGTAATTATAATTATTAATTATTGATATTTATTTCATATTATAATTTTTGGTGATTTTTAATCATTTTTAAACTATTTAAACCAAGACTTATAAATTTGGTATTTTGCTAGTGTAACACTAGAGACAGCTTGACCTAGAGCCTGGCCATGTGATTAGGGTATTTCATTTATCATTTCCAGTTTAAGGTATTTTTGTCATTTTGAATTTAATTGAATTTAATATATATTATTTGGAATTTAATATATTATTAAGAATGGTGTGATTTTAATATTATTTAATTGATTGCCATGTATTATAATTAGCCTAACTTGGTTTGGACCTAACCTAGATTAGTCATAGCTAGTCTTAGCTAACTATGGTTAGTGTTAGTTAGTATTAATTAGAATTATTGGAATTTAAGTGATTTTTGGTATAATTTAATTTAGTGCTATTCCTGACTTTTACTCATGGTGACTTTGGAGACTGTCCTAGAAGCTAACCCTAGTCATGACCACTTGGTTAGATTATGAAACCATAGTTTAACATAAGTTAATGATACTCTAGTCATTAGAATTAATTTGGAGAAAATAGGGATAATGAATAGGTTAGATTATGACTAGTGATTTCATGAACCATGACTTATGGCTTAAGGTCCGTAAAGGCCCATAACCCAATTAGTGAAACCAAAACCCTAACCCTAGCATTTATGGCCAGCCACCTTGGTATTCCCCCATCTATTTAATGCCTCCTAAAAGTTAGGGCTAGCCTCCTTTAGGAATTTGTAAGTTTGAAAATAGAGGTAAACCCCTTTCTTCCCCAATCCATAACTCCTCCATTTTAACTCCTTTTTCTTTCTAATTTCTTGCAATAGGTTCTAATTACTGTGCTCTTTATGGCTATAGTGAGAAATTTCAGGGAAGGAGCAATTTGGAAGAGTTTTGGTAGCTTGAGGATCCACTAACATTGGAGCTTTTTGAGCCATTGCAAACCCATAGGTAATTTCGAATCCCTTTCATAAAATAGGGTTATGATTGCATATTTAGCAAGCCCATGGTCTACCCTAACTGTTGGTACAGGCATTGTTAGGATTCGTGTCCAATACGTGTCCGTATCGGATACGTATCAGTGGACATACTAGGTGTTCGACGAAATGCCACAATGGGCATTTCGTTCTTGTTTGCTGTTTTTGTTTGAATAGAAATTTAGGGTTTGATGTCGCTTATCAATTTTTGTTGGACTGAGGTGATCATTTTATTGTGTCGTGTCGTATTTTGGACACGAACACACGCGTTCCCGTACGGCAGCAGTCCCCTGCTACTCGGGCTCAATAACTTCGTGTCTGTGTCACTTGGACACATGACACTTAGTGAGGACGTAGGGACAGACACTGACACGAGGCTCTCCAAGTTGTACGAGTTCTCGTGTCGTATCCGACACGTATTCGTGAGTGCACTGGTTTTGTACTGTATCGGCTACAGTCGATTTTTGACACTGATACGTGTGTCGTATCACCCATACGCACGTCGTGGACACGTATCACGGTGTCCCCGACCTAGCCCTAGTCTCTATTGACACTGGGACACGAGCACGAGGTTTGTGTCGTGTCGTGTCATATGCACGAGCACTAGGAACACGTGTACGAGGCTGTCTACATTGCACTGTGTCCTGGTTTTTGATTTGGGTTTTAATCTGTTTGGACACGTTTGTGTCCACTTGGGTGGACACGAATGACACACATAGACACAAGATCACCTGGGGGACATTCCTATCTAACTGTTAATGAAACTGAATTGGTTGAATTAGGTTATTGAATTCAGTTTTGGGTGTATCAGAGTTTTGACAGTCGAAATTTTAATATACTGACAGTATGTAGATTACTGAGATTTCCTGAGATTTTGGGATTTAAGTTAACTATGTGTTTCCAATTTTGCTAAATATGAGTATTAGTTAACTGTATACATGAACCTAAAACCTGAGAATGGATATGAATCAAACAATGTAAGTCACTGTTGTGCTAAACTGAAATGAGATTTCGATTGGGTTCATGTATCACAAATTGTTTTCTAAATTTTTCTTTCCTGTTCTAAGCTGATTCGAATGATAAGTTTTGTAAATGATTCATCTATACAAATGTATTAGTTCCTACTAGTTGGGAATTGCAAATTAGAATAGGTTTTTGCATTATAGAATAGGCTTTCGAATTAAGGTTGGACTGATACAGTCTTGGAAATCTCAGAAATCTGAGATTTCATTCCTGAACTTGAATCCCTTTTCTAACTGAATTGAATGTAAATTGTCATTCATTGCTTGTGTTAGTTCACTGTTAGATTCATAAATGTGTGGGTTAATTGAGTTTAGGGTTAATGTTGTTAATATAGGTGAGTTTGTTTGTTTAAAATCATTTGGTTCACTAGTTGAATGTTGGAGAATTCCTGAGATTTTAATCAATGTTAAAATTTACACATAATTTTAAACTGAGATTTATGGTTGACTGTTTTTTCAGATTTAGAAATTGATTGCTAACTCTAAGTCCAATTTCTAACTGATTTTAATGTTACTTTTACATGATTAGATTGGGTTCACATTTGAGTTGACTGTTAGGTTAGATGTTGTCATGGGTTGAAGGGTTTTCAAATGGATATAAACTGTCATTGTTTTCCATTTTTAAAAACTGATTTTTGGATGTTAGGTCACCATGATAATTCCATATACATTTGTTACTTACTGTCAAGTGGGGTTTGTGTTGAGTTGGGAGAATGGGATTTCAACATTGGGATTGGGCATATGGACTGATACTCTATTTACACAGTTAAATTCTGATTTTGATTCCCTTATTAAACTGTCAATTGAATGTTAAATTGATTCTATTTTTCCTTAAACCTGAGAATTGATTTCATTTCCTTGTAAACTAATTTCATGATTAATTCCATATATCAATGACTTGATTCCATGACTGTCAACTGTTTTCATTGTTCAAACTGTCACTTGTTTCAATACCAACTGTCTAATTAATTTGACTTGAAAGCAAACTGAGATTTATTTCCATTCCTCTCCTTAAACCAAATATTGAATATAAATTCTATACATTATATTGCTTCACTGATTATTAGAATTCATAGGTGATTCGAATTCAAATTGGTTTATTAAACTGTCAATTCCTGTTTTCCTAGTTTCAACTAATTTGAATGATTTAGTCATGATTGATTCAATGTTGTGTGATCACTGTTAAGGATATGTGATGGGGTTGATGTATTAGAAAGGAAATTCGCTGCTTGGTTATTAGAACTGTCATTTGGTTCCTTAATTAACTGTCAAATGAATACATTGTTTAACTGCCATGCCATATTCCTAAAACCCTCACACACACACAGGTTTTGGCACTACCCTATTTCACTGATTTCTATTTGAACACACACACATGTCATTAAACACTCTACTCACACACCCTTGTATCACACTACCATATCACCCTCTATTGACACTATCACAGTCACAAGTTCCATGATACACACACACCTTGACACAAGCACATGTATTCCTCCCTATATGTCTTCTATATATATATATATATATATATATATATATATATATATATATATATATATATATATATATATATATATCACATTAGACATAGGCTACAATATATATATATATAGCCTAATGTGATATATATATATATATATATATATATATATATATATATATATATATATATATATATATATATATATAATACATATTATATTGTAGCCTATGTCTAATGTGATATATATATATATATATATATATATATATATATATATATATATATATATATATATATATATATATATATATATATATATATATATATATATATGTGATATATGTATTATATTGTAGCCTATGTCTAATGTGGTTAATTATATTAAATTATATATATTTTATTAAATGTGTGAAATGTGTGTGAACTATACTAAATTAGTTTAATATTGTAATGTGTGATTATGTATGATATAGCTATATGGTCTATGGCCTATATATAGGGCACATAGCCTATGGGTGTATACCTATGGCTCATAGCCTGTGTGTATGGCTTGAATGCCAGTATAGGTGTGCAGTTGGCTTGTACAGTCTAGAAATGGTGTGTGCTTGCTAGAATAGGCTAGTTAGGCCTAATGAGACTTGTTTGGCTTAGGCTTGACCTAGTTGACCTAGTTTGACTAGTCTAGTTGACTAGAGTTGACCGAGAGTTGACTTTAGTCTAGTTTGACCCCAAACTTCATGTAGATGCATTGTAGCAGTCTGTTATATCATTTTAGACTTATAGTGACTTGTACCGTTCTATAGGAGACAGACACCACTCCTCGGACAGTAGATACTCTATAGATACTCAGGATACAGGCGGATACATTCTCTGATCATTTCATATCTTGTTTAGGATTATATTTCCTGCTTTAGATTACTTTGCATGATGCTGACACGTTGGTAACACGGATTAGCACTATATGGATCTTATCGTGCGATGTTATCCCCTTAGCGGATACATCGGATATTCGTGTTCGTGTACTTTATCGTGAGCATCGTGTACTCTTTGTATTCGTAATATTCGTGTACGAAATGTATGGAATCATGTATAATCATGTATTCACATGACCTTCGTGTACAATAACATAACTTGGCTAGATCCTTGTGTATTGATTGGGGCGGAGGAGTAGAAGTGGTTATGTAATCAATCCAGTAGATTACTCGTGTACAAACCTCTGTAGAATACTCGTGTACAACATCGTGTCGTTTACATAACCATCTTGTGCTCTGAATCAATAGTCACTGTTAGTTCTCTATATACGGTAGCTATTTATTTACAGTCTTCCTTTTTTATCATGTTATTCTTCAGTTTCCTGTATCTTACTCTCTAGCATATTTATATTTCCTAACCTGTTAAGATTGTGTTGAGATGTACTGTACTCGCTCCTATCCTGACTGGACCTGTTGAAAATTTTACAGTGAATGATGAGGCTCTGGTGTCTACCCCTCATGGTGCAGCTTAGACAACACTTGTGACTTGGACCCACTAGAAGTTGATGACACTCCCCTAGATTAGGATGTCTTTATTATCTTTCTGGTTTACTGTATTGAGATTCTGAGATATTATTTGGGATATGTACTTATTTAGACACTTAGACTTCTGGATGGTATCTCTGTGTCTTCTTCTATTCTGGTTATCTATCTATCTATCTTTTCATGCTTTACCTCAGATATGATTAAGATTGTATCTGCTATGTCACCTCCATTCGGAGAGTATATACTGTACATGTACCTTTATATTGTTAGATGTTTGACCTAGGACAACGTTCTACCTCCGACACTGCGGCGTAGGCTGGACGTACCCACGTCTCGTGCCCTTACTCTAGGGTGCGGGTCGTGACATTAACGAAGATTGGTTTTGGAGAAGACTCATTATCGAGGTCAACTTGCATAACCTCATCTTCAGTAGGAGGCTCTCTTTGTTCGAACCGCTTTTTCTATTGTGCATCCAGCTGTTGGGCCCATGGCTCTAATTCAAGGAGTTCATGAAGGTCTTCTTCTTCTTCGTCAGCGTCGGCGAATGCCATATTGACGGACAAGACTTTCCTGAATACGTCCCCGATGCTGATATCTGAATCAAAAGTTGGTGATCCGGTTGATTGTGAATGCCAGTCGCATTCCTCATCTGAGCTTTCAGGGGTCGTTACAGGCGTAACATACCCCAATCTACATCGGGTCTTGTTGTAGTAATCCCGTGGTTTCCCGGCCGGGACTGGCAGCTGTAAAGGTAACCGCCGACTAGTGCCGTAGTTCAAGCCTGGCGTAGCCTCCAGATCATACCCCTGCCTTTGCATGAGGTACTTGGATTGGGAGCTATACAGATAAAGGGACAGTCTTCCAGCGTCCGAATCGAGATCGACTTCCTCTATCGCGAAGGGTTGTGGATCATTCTTTCGACCGAAGATGATTGGATGGTCTTCTCCCTAGACTATGAAGTAGGCGCCTTCCATAGGAGTAAGTTGATTTGTAGTGTAAACATTTATCACTTGCGTATGTAGGTGAGTACCTATACCGTGTTCCATAGCATACATTGTATAAAGCTTATCATGCTCAAGGTAGTTCAAAGACATCCCTCTATTGATGAAGTAAGGTATCTTTTCTAATGAGATTACATCATCTGCGGATGGAACATCAGCATGCGCAGCCACATATTTGGCCAATTCTAGTTCTTCTACAGCCACCCCCCGTATAAATAAAGACTGAGAGGATGACTTGGGCAGCTTAATCATCAGGGGTTCCGCGGGTGGGGCAGAATGTGGAGTCGTTGGCGAACTAGCGACCCCCTGTTTGGTGTTTGATGCTAGGCGGGGAGTAGTTGGCTCTTTAGGAGTTTCTGACTTCATATTGGGCTGACGATTCATCTTGGGAAGACGTATCGTTATTAGCGTATCAGAGGGTTTGAGCTTCTCTGTTTGTGGCTGGCCGGCTCTTGGCAGCCTGATTGCCAGTGGCTCCGTTGTGGGTACTTTTGGCGCTTGGCCAGACCTTGGCAGTCGGATTATCATTTGTCTCTCTTGTGCCGAGAGACTGATTGTATCCTTACGCAGAGTGGCCGTAAGGGGTGCGGTTTTGTCAGGTTTGCTAGCTTGAAGGTAGATTGTCAGAGGTTCCTCTGATCCCATTGCTGTCTCAGTTTGAGCTTGCATATCTCCTTCGACAAGGTGCCTTTTCGACTTCTCGTACAAGCAGGAGTCCGAGTAATAAGACTCGACCCCTTTGAAGGGATCGATGTCGGCAAATTCTGTTCTCACAAAGCCGTTCTTGTCGACATACTTGAAGTACTAGTGCAGTGTAGAAGGCACGATCATGTAATCGTGTATCGAAGGACGTCCCAGGAGAATATTGTCAGAAATGTCCGCATCTATGACATAATAAGTCACTTCTGACTGCAGATCGCCGATTTGGCACTTCAAGCGAATCTTCCCGATCGGGTAGCTCCTGTCCGAATTGAAACCGCTGATGAAGGTGCTTGTTGACGTCAGGCGATGCATGGGGATACGAAGATGGTGCAACAGACTCTTCGGGATGCTGCTTATGGAAGAACCGGGGTCAATGTGCATCCGATCCACCTTTACGTCACCGATGTATCCAGTGTAATACAACGGACAATCGTGCAAGTTGATTTTAATAAGCATATCCTTCGAAGTGAAGACGATGTTGGGCATTGCACCTGTACAAACGCTGTTATGGAGATTTGCAGGCGGGCTTTCTCCCGTGAGGTTGACCTGAGCCAGATATGCGTCGGCATTCTGGAGTACATCGCTTAGTGCTACGCGAACATCTTTGGAGAGTCTCAGGAGCTCGTATAATGATAATTTGGCCGGTGTGTTGGACAATTGTGCCAAGATGTCAAAGTTGTAGGGCCTCTCTAGTCCCTGAGGCACCACTTTTCGAAGCGGCTTGTCAAAGCGAGTCTCCTTCGGCCTAAGCTTGTCGGTCGTCGAAGGCTGAGAAGGTCCTGGGGCATCAGCAGCTATCGGCTGATAATCTTCAGTCGAGTTACCCGATGGAGGTTGGGTTTGTACGCCGGATCGGATAACAACAGCAGTAGCTTCTTCGATCTCTGCTGAGATTGTGCGGCATGGCTTGACTTTCCCACTCTTCTTCTTGTTGGGAGCGGGTGGTGCAGACTGAGTTACTTCTGGTACCAGGTCCGGGTGGACCCACATGACCACCACTCGTGATGTGGTGAGGGGCACTAGACCAGCGGCCTGATCTCGAGGAGGTAGAAGATTAGCAATCTCTATTGTTGCCCGAGGGACGGGTACTACGCCATCTTGAGTCTCTATCGGAGGGAAGCTGCCGAACTGTACCGGCACGATGTTGGCTGCCACGGTTACCTCCTTGAAATCGATGGCCAGAGCCTTCGAATCGATGAGATGCTGAATATATCGCTTCAATTGGATGCAGTCTTGCGTGGCATGGTGAACATAGCGATGGTAGTGGCAGTACTTGGGGCTTTCCATCTCGGCCGGCCGAGGTTCCCGTCTAGGTGGAGGGAGCTGGATTCTACCTCCTTGTATGAGCATGTCCAAGATGGGCTTGACATGACCGTCTTCGAAGGAGTAAGTCACCTGTGGCCACTGCTTTTCAGCTGGCTTCGATTCAGACTTCTGGGTTGCATCGACCACCATAGCCTGTTTCCCTTTGTTGTCTCGATTGTTGGAGGTATTACCACCATTGTTGCTGTTGGTGTTAGGGCGTTTGCCCTTATCTTCTCCTTCCGAGACGTGCAATCCTAGTTGGCAAGCTTTTTTTGATTTATCTTCGGTGCTAGTGGCACTGATGATGAATATCTTCTAGTCCTTAAATTGACTTTCACCCATCCAGAGGCTGATTGTTGGGAGCAGTCTTTTTTGGCATATTTCAATTAAGGAGGAATCGGGGTTACCGGAAGGCAACTTCATCGCGGTTTGACAAAACCGCTCGATATAGTTTCTTGTCAGCTCCTTTTCTCCCTAGACAACGTCCATGAGGGTGGACATTGTCACATTTTGTCCTACTTCGTAGAACCTCTCCAGGAACATACGCTTGAAGCCGGCGAAGGAATGGATGCAGCTGTCTGGCAAGTTGCGGTACCAGTCGAAGGTGACCCCTTCCAATGCCCTGATGAATAATCGTGTAAGGATGGCATCGTCATGGGGCAGATGGTCGGTTGTGACTTCTAAGTAGGTGATGTACCTGCTTGCAGATATCTTCCCATCATACGGATTGATGTTGAATGGTTTATATCTTGGTGGAAATGGCACATCTCTCCATACAATAGGATACGGTTGTCGTATCCTGAGGTCCTGGAAGGTTTTCCGGGCGTGAAACATGGCCCGGAGCTCCTGGACTTCTCTTCTTGCCTTCCTGGCCTCATCCGCAGCGGTGGGAGCCGATATTTCAGGAGGATTATCGCCCGAGTTTGGTGCAGCTGAGTTCAAGTCCGTATTGACCGCAGGACCCAAGCTTGTTTGGACAGGCGTCCTTCCTTACAGAGTTAGAAGCGCCGCTTTGATTTCGTCCACAGATTTGACCAAGGTACGCAGAATGGCCTCCAGGGTGTCGATGCATTAGCGATCACTGGGACCGTCTTGATCGTTGTTTGTCATGAATGTCGTCCTCACACGAGCCGAAGTAGAAGGGACGTTGGATGACGTGCCTTCTGAATCATACCCCTGTACAGAGAAGTCGTCGGGGTATGTAGGAATGTTTTCCTCTGGTTCAGACTCAGAAGGAATAGTACCGCCAGCTTCAGAGCTTGCCTCGTCTTGAGAGTCGCGAACATCCTCGGGGACATCGGCACCTGTTGTATCTGTTGGTAGAGTCGTTTCCCCGGGTTCATCTCCATGGAATACCGGGTGGTCATAGATGTTCGGAGGAATGCTACCCCCGTTTCCAGCGACCCCCAGTGATGTGGATGATGAATCTCCCGATGTAGTAGATTTCGTCTTCGAACGGGTACCTTGGAAAACTCTGGTGGTAGGCAACCGCTTATATGATAGTTTCTTGGTCACAGTGGTTGAAATCTTCGGGCTGGAGATATTTGTTTTCTTCCCTCTCCCGCTGGCGGGGATTCTCTGAGTAGGGTTGCAGGAGACGATGGGAAGCGCCTTATTCTCTGAACCTGGTTGTTGCAGTCTTTGGAAGACGGACCGTCGGTCTTCCTGTACTGCCGCGTTGTTGTAGCAGCAGTTGACAATGACTTGGGTGCAGTGATGTCCGTGGGAGGACTCTTTGCACACTGAGTCCCCTTCTCTTTCCTTGCGTTTGTGAAGGATCACGTCACGCAAGTCAGATGGGTCTCGAGCAACCTGAGAAACCCGAGTACCCGAGTGTATTGGCACCATGTTTGCTCCCTGATGGTTGGAAGACTTTTGGGAACCATTCTGTCCGTTTACTGTCGGGGGCTGGATTCGAGTGGTTCGGTACAACTTTCCATCGGAGGCCCGCATAACAGTAAGCGGAGCGCTTAGATGGTCAGAGGTTGGGACAGCTGACTGAGCTCACCGAGCCCGCACTGTCCTGAACTTTTTACTCCAGCACCCGAGGGTGCATAGTAGGAAGAGTCCAAATGGTGCTGCAGAGAGTCAGACACATTTTCTTGGGAGCGTGAGAGATCAGGGCCATGGGAGAGGCGGTCGAAGACGGAGCCTGAGCCACGTGGAGTGGATAATATGTGGCTGGAATCAGCAGTCTTCATACGACGGGCAGTCGCGGTCGCATAGGCCTTCTTCATGCGGCTGGAAGTCTTGGCCGCATGAGTCTCCTTCATGCGGCTGGAAGTCTTGTCCGCATGGGCATTCAGCACGCGGCTGGCAGTTTTGGCCGCATGAGCATTCTGCACGCGGTTGGCAATCTTGGCCGCATGAGTATCATTCATACGACGTCTTGGCCGCATGAGTATCATTCATGCCGCTGGTGCCTCTATTCGTCTTCTTCCTGGACCACATAGAGTCCCTCTTTGTCCCTGCAAGTCCAGCATCGTAGTGTTTTCCTCTGCCGGACTTGGGAACAGCAGAGTCCTCTATGGCCTGAAGTGGAACCGTATGAGAGACTTTTTCGCTATCTTGTGCAGCAGAGAGTACTTCGTCCAGGGCTTGGGGAGGAGCAAATGACTTGGGCCTCCACTCCCTGCGAGCCTTCTTCGTGCGGGCTCGCCGCTGGACCGAGCCAGCGCTCCCGTCAGGGAGCATTTCTTCAAACGCCTGCTGGTCGAACCGGGTGACCAGTATTTGTTGAGTGGAGCCAAGTTTGGCTACGTCCGATTGCGTCACCAACTCCTCAGCCGTGGAGAAGTTTGTCCCCAGCAGAGTCGCCATCGTGTTTGCCATTGATTGTAGAAGTACAGAATAATTATATAGGAGGACTGAACTTAGACTCACAATACAAACTCGTTCGTACAAAGAAAGCCTAGGGACGAAAACTTAGGTACAGCAATCTAAGTACAATTATTTATTTTTGATTCTGGGGGGTGACGATAGATGCTCGGGAAAGCGACGGCAGATCTGCCTTACTCCTTAGACGATCGGACGTAGCCTTGACTCTGATGAAGAAATGCTCTCGAAATGTATGGGGAGACTCTTCTTCGTGTGCCTTTGTCTCTCTGTGTATCTTACCGGGGGTCTCCAAGTCTCCAAGTCTTTAGGTCTCTCCAGGTGTCCAACCGTTTGTAAGGGAATGGCACCTTGCTATTTATAGGAGTGGGGGTGTGATCATTAGGGTTTACAATGATTTCCTCCTTTAAAAGTCAGCGGCCAATCATCTGGACCATTGATTTTGATGGCAATGAATCTGGGCAATTAATGTGGATTGCACCAAATATTATGGGCAATTAATGTTGATTGCCATGAATTTTGCTAAACTCGGATCTCCTGCCACGTATTCGATTTGTCTGATCTGATTTAATTTGGGTTAATTATGATGATTGTAACAAATCTGGTTGTTGGGATCTGTTGATAAATCTTGATTGATTTAATGCCACGTATCTACCCATCATTACGGGGAAACTGATCTTCTGCCACGTGTCATAACCGCGAGCCACAGCCGCATGAGGGTAGCTTCTTTGGTTTTGAACTACATGAATATGGCAGCCGCATAGATGTAGCCTCTGAAATCTGAGCCGTATGAGTGGTTTCCAATTGAGTCGCATAAGACTGCATGGGTAGGGCTTCTCAGCATTTGAGTCGTATGGAGATAATCCCCATGATCTGGGCCGCATAAGAGCATCAGCCGTATGAGGGGGTGGCAGCCGCATATAGAGCTTTGAAGTTGGTGGATCGTGCCAGCTGTATAGGAGATTTTCTCCGTTTCCTGAAGAACATGCCGTCATGTCAGGGTTCATCATTTCAGCTTTAATGTCAGAGTTATCACTTTATGTCAGAGCATTTAATGGGAGCAGTCACTTCATGGCCAACTGTAAAAAGTAAGTTGCATATGGCCACGTAATTCTTTCCTGAGCCTTATGAGGCTATTGGAGAGTTTCTGAGCCGCATGAGACTCCGATAGATTCCTGAGCCGCATGAGGCTCCTTCTATTTTAAGCCGCATGGGCTTCTTCTGTTTTGAGCCGCATATGCTTTTCTTATTCTTTTCCATGCTTCTACAAGAGCCTCGGTCGACATTTGATTATCGGCTCAATTTAGGAAGACAGATAACCATCGGCTCGGTAGAGGACTTCGTGTCTTCCGGTTGCCTTTGAGTGGATTTTTGCAATCAGATCACCATCGGCGTCACAGAGGGCCTCGCATCTTCCTGTTGCCTTTGATTGGATTTCGGCAATCGGATCACCATCGGCCCTATGACGGGTTTTGGCTCCTGGCCGGATCTCGGGAGCCGGATGACCATTGGTTCCAACTGCGCAGGTGAGGCAGGAGAACTGGGCACCTCTTTATGCAAAGTTGCGACCTGGGGTGCTGCTTTGCCCGGTTTACGGGCCTAGAGATAGATTTTCAAAGGTTCCTCTGACCCTGTTATGGCTTCGAGTTCGTCAGTCTTGTGCCTCTTGGATTCTTCATATAGGCAAGCCTCCTAAGAGTAATAAGACTCGACTCCTTTGAAGGGATCGATGTCGGCGAATTCCGTCTTCACGAAGCCCTATTTATTGACATACTTGAAGCACTGGTGGAGTGTAGATGGCACGATCATGTAGTCATGTATCCATGGACGCCCCAGGAGGATATTTTAGGACGTATCTGTGCCTATGACGTAGCAGGTAACCTTCGTCTTTAGGTCACAAATATGATATTTCAAGCGAATCTTCCCTAGGGGATAGCTCATTCCCGAGTTGAAACTGCTAATGGCAGTATTGGTCGCCGCTAGCCGGTGCATAGGGATGTCCAGAAGTTGGAGCAAAATTTTCGGAATGATGCTTATCGACGAGCCAGGGTCGATATGCATTCGATCCACCTTGATATCGCCTATGTATCCAGTGTAGTACAAGGGACGATTATGTAAGTTGGACTTGATCAACATGTCCTGTGGGGTAAATACGATGTTGGGCATTGCATCTGTGAAATTACTGCCCTGTAGATCTGTTGACGGGACTTCCCCTGGAGGATTGACCTGGGCTAAGTAGGCGTCGGCATTTTGAAGTGCTTCGCTCAATGCGACACAAAGATCCTTGGAGAGCCTTAGGAGCTCGTATAACGACAACTTTGCCGGCGTATTAGCCAATTGTGCTAATATGTCAAAGTTGTAAGGTCTCTCCAACCCCTGAGGTGCTTCGTTACGGAGTGGCCTGTCGAAGTGGGTTTCCTTTGGCTTGGACTTATCTTCCAGTGGAGGCTGAGATGGCCTTGGAACATCTGAGGCAGGCAACGTTACCGGCTGAGGATCTTCGACTGAATTGCCCAGTGTGGACTGGACTTGTGCCCCAGACCGGGTAACAACGGCTGCCGCTTCCTCAACTTCGGCTGAAATTGTATGGCAGGATCTAGACTTCCTGTCCTTCTTCTCGTTGGTAGGAGATGACACCGCTTGGGTAACTTCGGACACTAAGTCCGGGTGCACCCACATGATCTCTCCTCGTGATGTGGTGAGAGGTACCAAACCAGATGTCTGGTCCCAGACGGGTGGAAGATTAGTAACCTCTATCGTTGTCCGAAGGACAGGTATTACCCCATCTCGAGTATTTGTTGGGGAAAAGTCACCGAATTGAACTGATACCATATTTACAGCCACAGTAACCTCTTCAAAATCTATCGACAAAACTTTGGAGTCGATGAGACTCTGGATGTACCGCTTTAACTGGAAGCAGTTATGAGTGGGATGATGGACATAGCGGTGGAAGTGACAATATTTTGGGTCCTCCATTTTTGTCGCTCGAGGCTCACGACTTGGTGGAGGGAGCTGGATCCTACCCCCTTGTAAGAGTATATCAAAGATAGGTTTGACATGACTATCTTCAAATGAGTAATTCACCTTGGGCCACTGACCTTTCGCCTGTTTTTGTTCATGCTTCTTGGTCACATCAGCGACCATGGCCTGTTTGCCTTTATTTTCTCGGTTGGAGGTGCCGCCACTGTCGTTGTTGCTGGAGGTGGAACCAGGATATTTGCCCTTATCATCTCCATCTGGGATGTGTAATCCCAATTGGCGAGCCTTCTTCAAATTTGCCTCCGCATTGGTAGCACTTATGATGAAGGTCATCCAATCCCCGAACTGATCGTCGCCCATCCATAGGCTAATTGTAGGGAGCAACTTCTTCTGGCAGATATCAATCAAGGAGCTTTCGGGATTGCCTTGGGGCAATCTCATTGCGGTTTGGTGAAACCGCTCGATATAGTTCCTTGGTAGCCCCATCTCTCCCTATACGACGTCCATGAGAGACGACATTGTCAGATCATGTCCTACTTCGTAGAATCTCTCCAGGAACATGTGCTTGAAGCCGTCAAAAGAATAGATGCAGTTGTCGGAAAGGTTGCGGTACCAGTCGAACGCGATCCCCTCCAATGCTCCGATGAATAATCATGTGAGTATGGCATCGTTATACGACAAGTGGTCGGTTGTGACCTCAAAATAAGTCATGTACCGACTAGCAGAGGTCTTTCCGTCATACGAATCTATATGGAACGGTTTGTAGCGTGGGGAAAAAGGAACATCTCTCTACGTGACGGGATATGACTGCCGTATTCTGAGGTCTCGGAAGGAGTCTCGGGCGTTGAACATTGCTCGAAGCTCCTGGACTTCCCTCCTTGCCTTCATCCGCAGCTGAAGAAATGGATGCTCCTAAAGGATCGTCACCCAAGGGAGGGGCGGTCGTGTTGGAGTCCGCGTTGACTGCAGGTCCCAAACTTGTTTGTCCGGGCGTCCTTGTTGGTTGAGTTGGCAAGGCGGCTTTGATTTCATCTACAGGCTTAACCAAGGATAATAGCATGGCTTTAAGTACTTCTAGAAGTTGTCGATCAGTTGGTCCTTCAGGATCGTCGCCGACCATAAAGACTGTCCGTACGTGGGTAGATATGGAAGGGACCGTAGAAGAGGTGCTCTCCGTGTCGTACCCTTGTACAGAAAAATCATTAAAAAATATCAGAATGTCATCTTCCTCGGACTCGGAAGGGGTGCTACCCCCTGTGCAGGAAGCCACATCGTCTTGGCGAGGGCGATCGCCCTCAGGGATGTCCAAGTCTGTTGCGTAATTCCGGAGGATCTCTACTCTCTGTGTATGCTCTTGGTACACCGGGTTGCCACATATATTGAGGGGACAGCTACCCCCAGCTTCATCTACTCCCAAGGAGGCCGAAGGTGCACCCCCAGGTGTTGGAAGCTTCTTTTTGGATCGAGTGCCTAAATAAACACCCTTGTAGCTGTCGTCGGCAACCCTCCAGATGAGAGTTTCCTTGCAGTGCTGGCTGAGATTACCGGGCTGGAATAGCCTGTCTTCTTTCCCTCCTTGCCGGAAGGAACCTTCCGAGTTGAATTACAGGAGGCAAAAGGAAACTCCTCGTCTCCCAAAATTTGTACCTGTTTCTTGAGTTGTTGTCAGACAGGTGCTAGCTGCTGCAGTTGCTGGAAAATGGACTGCCGATCTTCAGGTGCTGCAGACTTATCGCAGCAGCAGTTGTTGATGACTTGGGTGCAACGACATCCCGAGAGGGGCTCATCGCATGCCAAGGTTGCTTCCTTCTCCTTACGTTTGTGAGTAATCACCTTACGCAAGTCGATAGCAGGCTGATCTACCTTTGCATAAAACTTATGGACTCGGGTATCCCGAGCACACAGATGCGTAGGGATCATGTTTGCTCCCTGATCCGAGGATAGTAAAAGCACTTGCTCTAGATCGTTGCAAGAAGACTTTAAAGATCCACCATGTCCGTTAGTCCTGGGGGACTGGACGCGGGTGGTTCTGCATAACTTTCCATCAGGAGCCCGTATAACAGTTAACGGTGTCTGCTGATGGCCAGTAGCTTGGACAGTCGACTAGGCTTGTTAGGCCCGTACTATCCTGGACTTCTTTAATTTAGCACCTGAAGGCGCATAGTAAGAAGAGTCCTGATTGGAATATTCTATATTCTCAATAGGCCGTATGGAGTCGGGCCCGCATGAGTGACGATCGAACATAGAACTTCTGACAGGGCTGCATGAGACATTCTGTCTGAGGCCAGGATTGGCTGCCGCATGGGCCATCCTCCTGCGGTCAGAGTTGGCTGCCGCGTGGACCATCTTTCTGCGGCCAGAGTTGGCTGCCGCATGGGCCATCTTTCTGCGGCCAGAGGTGGCTGTCGCATGGGCCGTCTTCCTGCGGCTAGAGTTGGCTGCCGCATAGGCCATCTTCCTGCGGTCAGAGTTGGCAGCCGCATGGGTCGTCTGCCTGCGGCCAGAGTTGGCTGCCGTATAGACAGACTGTCCATTTCTCTTATGCGACCTCTTCTTCGTCCGCATGGATTTCCCTTGTACTCCCAAAAACTGAGCATTATAGTATTTTCCTTTGCTGTATTTGGGGACAATAGGGTCCTCTGCGGTCGAAAGCAAAGCCACAGGAGAGCTTTGATCACCGTCTTGGGCCGTAGAAGGACCTTATTTGAGAACCTGGTCGGGGGCAACAGTTTTGCGCATCGACGTCCTGCGGGTTCTCCTTGGGTTGGCTCGCTCTAGTGACGGGCTGGTGCTCCCTTCAAAGAATATTTCTTTGAAGGCTTGTTGGTCAAAACGAACCACAAGCATTTGCTGCGTCGAGTCGAGCTTGGACGCGTCGGATTGCATCACCAGCTTCTCATCAGAGGAGAAGGATGTTCCCAGCAGAGTCGCCATCATGTTTGCCATTAAAATATCAAAGACAGGTATTACAGAAATACTGAAATTGATTGCAAACTCGCTTGTACAAAGGAAGGCCTAGAAAGAAATCCTAGGAAATAATCTTAGTACACTTGTTTAGTTCTTGATTCTGGGGGGTGACGTTGGAGGCTCGGGAAACTGTATCAACTCTGCCTTACTCCTTGGACTATCCGACGCAGTCTTAGCTTTTGAAGAAATTGCCCTTCGTAGGTTGCCAACCTCTTTCAGGGGTGTGGCACCCTGCTATTTATAATGATATGTATTTTGAGCTGCTTAGATGGCCCATGGCCACGTGGCTATAACACCTAAAGACCCGTTCTTCGGTCGCCAGCTGGCGATTTGTTGGGATTTTGTTGCAATAAATCTGGGTGGTTAAGACTTGGTCAGCCTGCCACGTGTCCTATCGCAGGATAGGATCAATCTGCTAGAGTCATTTTGAGCCGCATAAGTCTTTCAGTTCTCGACCATGCTGGGCCGCATAAGACTCATGTGGCTTAGGTCGCAGTCTCCCTTAGTCCGCATGTAGCTTAGGGACTTTTGAGCCGCATAGATTCTGTATTTTGGGCCGCATAAAGCTCATGCGGCTTTGATTACAGTCACCCTTGGCCGCATGAAGCTTAGAGACTTTAGGGCCACATAGGTTAAGCCATATAAGGTTCATGCGGCTCGGGTAGCAATCCTTCTGGCCGTATGACTATGTCTAAGCACATGAACCCTATTTTTTAGTGACATGACGTTTTGTCTGATCACGTCTTATCCTTTTGTCAGAGTGTCAGAGCTGTCATTTTTGTCAGTTTTGACAGCATTTATCAGAAAGACTGATCAACTTGGCCATATATCTTCCTTCTGCGGCTCGAATCAGTCCGGTTGCATACGGGCCGCATGGGGTGCCGACTCTGTCATGCGGCTCTCCTTTATGCGGACCAGTTTGGCCTAAAGTACTTATGCGGCCAGCTGTGATCCGCATAAACCCCATATTTTTCATGCTTTTACACTTAGTATCTTCACAACTGCATTATACTGAGTCTGGACATGCTTATAAAAATCTTGAAAATAAGCAGGTATATCACTCTTATTTTTCATCAAATACAGCCAGGTGATACGAGAGGAACAGTCAGTAAAGGAAACAAAATACTTATACCCATTCATAGTATTAATAGTATATGGATCCCAAACATCGGAATGTACTACCTCAAAAGCAATAGAGCTCCTATGACCCATACCAACATATGAGCTTCTAGTAAGTTTTTCTAACTCGCATGCATCACATACTAAATTTTTTTTAATTATTTTTGCATAAATCTCTGGATATAACTTACTTAAAGTATCAAAGGAAGAATGTTTATCCTCCTATGATGAAGTATCAAAGTCTCCAAAGTCCTACGTTGCAGTCCTCCCATTCCAGCCTTCTCTGCCATAGATACCAATGCTGAGTCCAGTCCTTCTCGATCTAGGTACCACAGTCCCAGTCCTAAGTCTTCGTCCCGTCCCTTTCTCCTGGAAGATCACCTTAGGAATATCGAAAGAAACAATGCATTTAAGTTGGAGAATTATAGAACTAATAGACAAGAGACTGACTGAAAAGGATGGAGCATGTAAAACATTGGATAACCTTACTGAACCTGTACAACTAATAGTACCCTTACCAACCACTGGCAGAAAAGTGCCATCTGCTGTCTGAATGTTGCCTGCTAATGCTAGGTGAGTGTAAGAAAAAACTCACTAGCATTTCCCGTCACATGCCGAAATGCTCCCAAGTCGATAATCCAATCTGACTTTTAAGGGAAGACATAGATACAAGAGCAAGTAACTCGTCAGTACCATCTGATGTTTGGGCATACATAGTGGCGTTGCCCCCAACGAAGAATGAGGTAGATGCCGCCTTTGTTCCACTCCTCCTGTCTTTCTCGGTTGACGCTCTCTGCTTCCTCTCTAGCAGGTCTAGCAGTGCCTGATCCTCCTCAATAGAAGTGCCAACAGCTTCTCCATTCCCTTCTGCTACCAGCAGATTTGCCCGATAACCTCCTCGGCCGCCTCGTCGACCCCCTCGACCACGACCACCTCCTCCAATATTTCCTCGTCCACCGAACTGTCCACGTCCACCACCTGAGTCTCCCTCCCTAGGTGGTTTGGTACAAGCATACCAATGATGGCCCATCTCCTCGCAGTTGTAGCACTGCCGATTATGCTACCAAGGTTCTTCCTGTAGGAACGAAGTTGTAAAGAAGAATACTCTAGAGGGGGGTGAATAGAGTAGGCAGCGAAATATTGCTAACTAAAACTTGTTAGCAGTTAGATCACAGAAATAATAATAATCACAAAGTAATAACTGTAAAAAAAGAGTGATCAGAAGGCAAACGCAAACACAGAGATTTATACTGGTTTCCCTCTTGTGGGGACTAGTCCAGTCGGAAGAACTCTAGCTTCCAGTTGAATCCACTATTGGAAAATCCCGCAAGTTTTCATACGAAGTCCTTGCAACTTCTACAGACGCGAGCTTTGATACGAAAAACTCGACCAAATTCAGTTTTGAAGAGTCTTTCTTCAATCAAACCTCTGATTACAATTTCTCTGAAATCTTCTAGACCGCACCGTACCGACAAATTGACTAGAGAATTGTAACTGGCTTGGGATTTCAAAATGGAAGCTTTTTGAAAACTCTTTGGAAGAAACGTAAGCTTTAGAAGAGAGAAGATGAAATTGAATGAGTGATTTGAAATGATCAGAATTCCTCTCTATTTATAGTTTTTCAAAGGCAGAACTCTGATAGAATTCGGGCAGAATTCGGACAGAACTCTTTGAAACAAACCGCAACTGAAGGGAGACCAAGTTCAAAATCCAACGTTCACATAACGTTTACCTTGGCCGAACTCTGGCCAAACTCTGGCCGACTTCTGTCAGGGTTGGGTCAGGTTTATTTTGTGAAAAATGATTTTGGCTTTTTGAAAATCCTTCAGAAGCTTTTTGTAAAAGCAGATATTTTTCAAAAACATAGGTTATTTTAAAAACGATAGGTCAGTTTTGAAAAACGATTTCGGATAGCCTATTTGCCAGTATGACTTAGTGTACAATGTATTTCTAGACTCAATAAAATAAAAATTATATTGCATAAGGAAATACAGTCTTGAGTGGCAAACATAGCTTCGGTCTTGAGCAGTATCCAAAACGTCATCTGAATTGTTCCGTAATATTGAGACAGAGTTTGATCAATTATTAAAATCAGGTTTGACCATGACCAATGAGCCAACAATCTCCCCCATTTTGATAATTGACAAACCTTGACCGATATAACATCTTTGGTCGTTATCAACTCAAAATTTGTACCGAGATATATAAAAAAATTGTTCATAACCTATATCCATGAAGATGTTAGATCTTATTTCTTCCCCGTTGTCACTTAGCAAAAAAATTGCAAAGAAAAAGCTCTCCCACAATATATACGTAAGTTACAATCAGTGCAGAAAAAAAAAATGGGTATGTAAAAAATTTATCACAGGCATGGTATAAATACAGACAAAAATAAGATAAGCAGATAATAATTGTCACAGGCAGTTTATATGGAAGCATAAAAAGATAATGCTATAATAAAATCTGAACTAACTAAAATTCTAAACTGAAGCATATAATATGACCATCAAAAAGTCACAAATCATATCCAAATAACTAATAAGAGTACTGATACAATCTTGGAATGTCAGAGCATTTCCAAGTAAACAAAAGACAAAATCATCAGTCTCAAAAGTATGACAGCTCAAAAATCATCTCATCATCATCGTCATCAACTGCACTGCCAGCATGTCCAAATAGACCAACTCTAGATGTGCCAGCTCCAGAGGTGTGTGGAGTAGCACCAAAAGGACGATACCAATCATAAGCATTCCCTGGATGGAACAGAGAGTGGACCGCCTCATCATCAATGCAGTAACCAGATATAAAGGGGTCTCTAGGAAGAGAGCTAGCAGAGTGACCCGTCTGTGCAAATCTGACATCGTCAAATGAGTTGGCAATAGCCTGGAACCGAGTCACGTCACGGAACACATATTCCCTGGAAGTGTCAACAAAGAAAGTCTGCAGATCCGATAGGTACTAATGAATACCCTCAAAGGTCATAGGATAAGACTGAGGAGGAACAGGTACAGTAGGAGCAGGTGCAGTAGGTGCAGGTACAGGAGGTGGAGGAGTAGTAGCAATGCTGCGACGAGAAAGCTTGAGGAACTTGGGCTCAGGGCCCAGAGCACAAGTGGATAAGTCTATGTCAAAATGCTGAAAGATGCATGGAATAAGCATCGCATAAGAAAGGTTACGGTCTCTTCTGCGACATCTATCCATCATCTGAATGATAGTCTTAGGGGCAGAAAAAGGAATCCCCTAAAGAATGTGATATAGGGCAAAAAGTTCTAGTGCAGTGACATCATCTTTTGAAATGGATTTGGGAAGTAGAGTGGAATAGATAATGCGATGTAACTCGTAGTTAAACAAGTTCAAGTTATTTGCCATGAACTTTCTAGGACGAGCACGTGTGGGCGCACAAAGCTCATTCTTGAAACTAACAAGAGTCGTGCCCTTGGGAAAATCAAAGTCAGTGATGTCATCGAACGGGACACCTTCGTTTGGAAGACCAAGGATTTCTGCTAGCAATGTATCATTGAACTCGATATCTATTCCGCCAACACGAGCTCTTACGGTATAAGTGTCTAATACGATGTTACAATAGAACAATCTAATGGCATTAGTAGCTATAGGGAATTGTAGGGTAGCAAGTTGGTGTAACCCTAATGCCTCAAAGTAGGGACAGTGATCAGAAAATACAGTCCATTTAATCGGAGAGCCGGTACATATAGTGCGCGTAGCAAAAATCGGCATACCAAAGTAACGCTTGGTCGCAACTTTTGAAGTAAAACTCATCCGATACGCCGTCATCCGATTAGACCAGGGAAAAGAGGAAATCCGTGTTCGCATCAGAAGACGATGCCTCTTCACTGGTATAGGTCTTCTTTCTCTTGAAAGGATTGAATCCCTTAGGCATTCTTTCCCAAAACTAAGAAACCCTAAAAATTTGAAAGTGGAGGAGAGAAGGAATTATACCTTCCGAGAATCATGTATGCTGTAGAGGACGCGATTCTCCGCACCAATCCAAATTTTGGATAGAAATTTCCACGTAGATTAGAAGATATGGAGTAGAGAAAAGCTTGGGTTAGGGGTGTTCTTCGGCTGCTGCTGTGATGATGATAGAATAGTTTTGAAGTGATGAAGAGGAGATGGCCTCGGGTTCTGTTTAAAATGCATAAAGCACCAACAGAACTCTGGCCGAATTCGGACCGAACTCGGGCCGAATTTGCTTAGGGTTCACCTGGTTTTTTTGTTTATAAAAATTTTGTGGGCCATATCCTTTCCATCAACTCATTTCAAATATTTAATTCAAATTTTAGTAATTTTAAATTTCAAATAATATAATTAATATTATTTTATAAATTAATATTCATTACTCAGTATCTGTTTCAGATTAGTTGTAGGAGTACTGTCCCAGCTAACGGAGGTTCACCGGGGAACTCTTAAATACTGCTTCGCTTCGACCGTAGTCGTGGTGACAGAAAGTCTCTTTTTAGGCTTATCTCGAAAACAGTTATTGAGTTTTGAATAAATTAATTAATAAAACAAAATTAATTAATATTTTTGACATCTAAAATTCCTAATTCTTGACGTAAATAATTGAAACAATCTTCCGCTAGAGATTTTGTGAATATGTCATCCAATTGACTCTGTGTGTCTATGTATACAAGGTCTATATATTTATTTTGTTGATGATCTCTAAGAAAATGATGTCGAATCTCGATATGCTTAGTACGAGAGTGACATACTGGATTCTTACTCAAATTAATAGAACTAGTGTTATCACAGAAAATGGGTATGTGTGTGTAATGCAATCTATAGTCTTCTAAAGTTTGCTTTATCCATAAAATTTGTGCACAACAACGTTCTACGGCGATATACTCAGCCTCGGTTGTTGATAATGCGATAGAATTTTGCTTTTTGCTAAACCAAGAGACTAGGGATTTTCCTAGGAAATAACATGTGTCGCTGGTACTTTTTCTATCTACTTTACATCTGGCAAAATCAGCATCAGAATAACCAGTTAGGTCAAATGACGTGGTTTTGGGATACCATAAGCCGACAGAAGAGGTGCCTTTAAGGTATCAAAAGATACGCTTAACTGCACACAAGGTGATTCCTTAGGATTGGCTTGAAAACGTGCACACAAGCAAACACTAAACATAATGTCTGGTCGACTAGCAGTTAAGTACAGTAAGCTACCGTTCATACCTCGATACTTATGTATGTCGACGGGTTTGCCTTGTTCATCAATATCAAGCTTGGTTGAAGTCGCCATTGGAGTGCTAAGTGGTTTGACTGCTTCCAGGTCGAACTTCTTTAATATATCTTTTGTGTACTTTGCTTGATTTATGAATGTCCCATTGTTGGTTTATTTGATTAACAGTCCGAGAAAGAATTTCAGCTCTTCCATCATGCTCATCTCAAACTCATTCTCCATACACTTTGAAAAGTCTTGACAAAGAGATTCATCAGTGGATCCAAAAATAATATCATCTACATAGATTTGAATCAAAAGAATATTGTTATTCAAAGATTTTATAAACAGTGTAGTGTCAACCTTTCCCTTTGAAAAACTGTTGTCAAGTAGAAAAGAGATTAGACGATCGTACCAAGCACGAGGGGCTTGTTTTAAACCGTATAAGGCTTTCTTCAACTTGAAAACATAATCAAAATTTTTAAAATCAGTAAAACCTGGAGGTTGAGCTACATAAACTTCTTCTTTTATAAAACCATTCAAAAATGCACTTTTAACATCTATTTAAAATAACTTAAAATTATGAAAACATGCAAATGCACATAATATGCGAATGGAATCTAATCTCACAACTGGGGTATAAGTCTCATCGTAGTCGATACCTTCTTTTTGATTGTATCCTTGAGCTATGAGTCGAGCCTTATTACGAGTCACTAAACCATTCTCGTTCAGTTTATTTTGGAATACCCAAGGGGTGCCAATGACCGGATGATCAATGGGCTTGGGAACAAGTTTCCAAACTAGATTCCGTTCGAATTGGTTTAATTCCTCTTGCATAGCATCTAACCAAAAATTATCACTACATGCTTCTTCAATATTTTTGGGTTCAAGCTGTGAAATAAAAGCAACACAAGAAGCTATATCTTTATTAGAGGAACGAGTACTTACACCCTTTGTAATCTCACCAATTACCAAGTCTTTTGGATGATCTGCCAAGAATCTCATCTCTTTTGGCGTAACCTCAGGATTGCTGGTTCCGGCTTCTTTTCTTGAAAGTTCTGCATCTTTGTGTGAAGGTTTTGCAGTAGCTGTACTTGGTGTAATCACATCTTCATTGTCGTCATCGTCTGAATGTCGATTTAGTTCATCAAACTTGACATTAATTGATTCTTTGATGATCATGGTTCTCTTGTTGAAGACTCTGTACCCTTTGCTCTTTGCTGTATAACCTAAAAATATACCTTCATCGGCCTTTTCATCAAATTTACTCAGATTGTCTTTAGTATTAAGAATAAAGCATTTATAACCAAAAATCTTGAAATCTGAAATAGTGGGTGTTCTATCAAACCATAGTTCATAGGGATCTTCTTCGATATAGGTCGAATTAGAACCCTATTTAGAATATAGCACGCTGTATTGACAGCTTCAGTCCAAAAGTATCTAGGTAGACTAAACTGGTTTAACATTACTCTAACCATTTCAGATAGAGTCATGTTCTTACATTTTACAACTCCATTTTGTTGTGGAGTCCTAGGGCAGAAAAATTCATGCAAGTAATCGTGTGTGTCACAGAATTGCTTGAACTCTGCATTCTCAAATTCACCGCCATGATCACTACGAATGAGAGTAATCATTAAACCTTTTTCATTCTGTACTTTCTTGCAAAACGTGACAAATTCTGACAAAGCATCGTTCTTGCGTGCAAAAAAATATACCCATGTGTATCTAGAGAAATCATCTACAATGACAAATGCATATAACTTACCACCTAGACTAGCAATTCTACTTGGTCCAAATAAGTCCATATACAATAATTGTAGAGGTCTAGTGGCACTTACAGCGTTCTTGGATTTAAAGGTGGATCAGGTAGCTTTGTTCTTTTCACATTCGCTACATACCGTATCCTTCTTGAAAGATATGTCCGATAAACCGCGTACCAACTTCTTTGTAGATAGTTTTGAAATTGTGTCCATGTTTGCATGATCGAGTATCATTTGCCATAGTTTCCTCTCAATGCTTTTGGCCATCAAGTATCTACCTGCTTTGTTAGCATCTTCTAACAGATAGAAAACATATAGGTTGTCTTCCGTGATACCTTCAAAGATAGTACTACTAGTTGAACTATCTACTATAGTACATTTTTCTTTGACAAAGTTAATACCATAACCGTGATCAGCTAAATGGCTTATGCTGAGCAGATTATGTTTTAACTCGGTAACTAGACAGACATTTTTAATCACAGGATAGGGAGCCTTACCAATGTTACCGATACCAATTATGTACCCTCTTAAATTATTACTGAAGAAGACGTATCCTTCATTATTCTTCTTTGACAGTGTTGCGAATAATGAAGCATCACCGGTCATGTGCCGTGAGCAACCGCTGTCGAGGATCTATTTGCTTCTAGCATGTGAAGGACGTTCCACCTACAAAACAATTTGCAGATGAAACTCTTGGTACCCATTTCTTGTAGGGTCCTGACAGGTTAGTTTTTGGTATCCATGTATAAACATTTAAATCTACTAACTTTCTGATTCTAGATGTAGAGGATATATGACCAATGAGGCCACAATAATGGCATTTTTGCATGTTGAGTGTTGAAAGTTGTGTGAGGTACATGATTGGTAGGTTTTGGTTTTTTAGTATAGAAAAATGCATGCCTATTAGTCTTCTTAGGCATAGGTTTGGTATGGTTTGGTCTGACAGTGTTTGATTTGGGTGTGTTCCGATGATTCGATAATTGACACATGTTAGAATAGGAAGCAGCAACTTCGGGCCATTTTTCTAAACTAATTTCCAACTTTTTGGAGGTGTCATATAATCTAGTGTAGTCAGATGTAAGTGTTTCCATTCTGGCTTCTGCATACTGGAGATTCTTTCTCTCCTTAGATAGGTCTTCCTTTAGCTGGATGATAGTTTGGTCTTTTTCTTCGGATAACTTAATAGTCTCGTGTAACAACAGCTTAATAGATGAAAGCTCACGAGACTCAATAGAAGTATCACTATTTCTAACATCAGCTAGTTGGTCGATAAGTCTTCTTATCTCACCTTTGTACTCTTTGAGTACCTTCTTAGAGGTTTCATATTTACTACGCAGTTTCCTGTAGTCATTTAATAGGTTACTGAAAACCTCTCCTAATTGCTCAAAGGTGAAATCATCATAAGGATCAAATAGAGGATTAGTGGTTACCTGATCGCAAGCCATCAAGCATACATTTGCAGCGTCATCTGATTGTTCGCCTTCTGAATCGCTGGCTTTGCTTTCATGCCATATGCTTGTATTGGCAACTTCCTTGATGTAGATCTCTTCAGGTAGTCTTTGTCATATTTGCTGCTTTTTCTTATTGATGATGATTTTGTTGGACAATCTTTATTCATATGTCCTTTCTTCTTACATCCGTAGTAAATACGATCTTTTCTGTTGTTGTTGTTGTTGCTATCTTTTGTTTTTCTGTTGAATCTCATGAACTTCTTGAATTTTTCTACCAGAAGAGCTTGATCCTCAGAGTCAGAGTCGTTGTCTCAGAATAATCTTCGACAGTTCTTCTATGTTGAGCCTTGAGAGCGATCGACTTTTCTAACTTCTTCTTTGGTGTAGCATCTTCAAAGTCTTGAAGTTTTAACTCGTGAGTGGGGAGCTTACCCATGAGTGTTTATAGCGACATTGTTGAGAGGTTGTTTCCTTCAATGATAGCTGTAGCCTTTGGAATCCAGTTCTTTGTGAGAGCTCGTAGAAGTTTGCGAATCTTCTCATGGTTACTGTATTCCTTGCCTAATGAAGACAAAGGATTTACAATATCCAATAATATCGTAAACATCTGAGTGACTGATTCACTTGGCTTCATTTTGAATGCCTCGTACTCTTGAGTAAGTCTGCTGATCTTTGACTCCTAACTTATGTTGTTCCTTCGTGGGTTACTTCGATAAGTTTTCACACTTCATTTGATGTTGTGCAAGTCGACACCCTGTTGAATTCAGTTCTGTCTAAAGTACAAAATAAAGCGTTAATAGCATGTGCGTCAAGACTAGCCTTTTTCTTTTCATCCTCCATATATTTATCATGGAGTTTTTCAACTAAAACTCCATCAACATTAATACGATGAGGCTTTTTGTAGCAATCAATAACTATAGACCATAATTCAAAATCAAGAGATTTTAAGAAGAAACTCATTCGTATTTTCCAGTAAGTGTAGTTTATGCCATCAAACAGTAGAGGTCTGTTTGTGGCTTGGCCTTCACTTGTGAATTTCACAGTTACCATGTGTAATGCTGTGATCTATATAACAATTAGAAATAACTGAATATAACTACAATTTTACTTTGCTTTACCAGTATAACCCGCTCTGATACCAATTGTAGGAACGAAGTTGTAAAGCAGAATACTCTAGAGAGGGGGTGAATAGAGTAGGCAGCGGAATATTGCTAATTAAAACTTGTTAGCAGTTAGATCACAGAAATAATAATAATCATAAAGTAATAAATATAAAGAAAAGAGTGATCAGAAGGCAAACGCAAACACATAGATTTATACTGGTTTCCCTCTTGTGAGGACTAGTTGAGTCGGAAGAACTCTAACTTCCAGTTGAATCCACTATTGAAAAATCCCGCAAGTTATTATACGAAGTCCTTGCAACTTCTACAGACGCGAGCTTTGATACGAAGAACTCGACCAACTTTAGTTTTAAAGAGTCTTTCTTCAATCAAGCCTCTAATTACAATTTCTCTAAAATCTTCTAGACCGTACCGTACCGACAAATTGACTAAAGAATTATAACTGGCTTAGGATTTGAAAATAGAAGCTTTTTGAAAACTCTTTGAAAGAAACGTAAGCTTTAGAAGAGAGAAGATAAAAGTGAATGAGTGATTTAAAATGATCAGAATTCTTCTCTATTTATAGTTATTCCAAAGACAGAACTCTGACAGAATTTGGGCAGAATTCGGACAGAACTCTTTGAAACAAACCGTAACTGAAGGGAGACCAAGTTCAAAATCCAACATTCACATAACGTTTACCTTGGCCGAACTCTGGCCGAGTCCTATTAGGATTGGGTCAGGTTTATTTTTTGAAAAATAATTTTGGCTTTTTGAAAATCCTTCAGAAGCTTTTTGTAAAAGCAGATATTTTTCAAAAACATAGGTCATTTTAAAAACGATAGGTCAGTTTTGAAAAACGATTTCGGATAGCCTATTTACCGTACGACTTGGTGTACAATATTTTCCTAGACTCAATAAAATGAAAATTATATTGCGTAAGGAAATACAGTCTTGAGTGGCAAATATAGCTTCGATCTTGAGCAGTGTCCAAAACGTCATATGAATTGTTCCGTAATATCGAGACAGAGTTTGATCAATTATTAAAATCGGGTTTGATCATGACCAATGGGCCAACACTTCCTTGGACCCTGTATCGCCCGAGCTGGTAACTGCTAGTGTTGATTTTGCTTCGAAGGGACCACCTGTCCCCGTCTGCAGTCTGATGTGTGTCTCCTCCTGGATCATGGCCGAGATAGTCTCTTCAAGACTAGAGATCTCTGGTTGGACGAGAAGTAAGGTCGTACTCTGTGTGAATGTTGCAGTCAGCCCTTTGAGGAATTTCATCATCCTCTCCTGCAGACACACGTCTCTCCTTACACTTAGGGTCCCCGTAGCTCACCCATTTTGAGTAGTGATCATAATCCAACCATAGACGCTCCAACTTTATGGCATACTCCTGTACTATCTTTTCTCCCTGTACGGTGTCGTCGATCTCCTCCCTTATTTAGAAGATCCGTAAGTTATTTCCCACACCATCATAGGTCCTCCTCAACTTCTCTCACACATCCTTCACCATCTCAATATGCCATCTACTGTGGTGGCAATAGACTGGACTAAGGAGTTGAGAAGCCAGAAGTAGATTACCATATGAGTGGACTTCTACTCGTCGCATCCTGCCGAGCCCTCGTCTGGCTCTATCTTCTCGTCCGTCAGGAACCCCTCTAGGTTCTTTCCTGCGAGGGTTCTTCTCACCAGGATTGACCAACTTAAATAGGTGGCTGGTCCGTCCAGCTTTAGATTGATGGAGGAAAGCTCCAACTTCAGCGATGTTCGTGTCGTGCTCTCACCAGCCGACATCTTCATCAACTTCATCAACGTCGCGACCTCTACATAATCCAGCTTCTTGATAATCTCCTCCATCGATGCTCCTCCTCTCTGATCATGTCACGCCCGCTCCACAACTCACGCTCATCCTCGTCGTCCGTTCCTAGATCCGAATATGTTTATTTTTATCAGATCTTGGCATCGGTGTCATCTTTCGGAATGATTCGAACAATGGCAACAAAGGCGCCGTTGTGTGCGATAAGGGGGTGGGGCAGCACGCACGTGGGGGAGCGATCGGCGCTCGTGCCACTGTGGTAATAGCCACAGCAGCAGCAGTAGCTGCAGCAGCAGTCACAGCAGCAGCAGTCGCAGCAGCAGTAGCAGCCGCATGGAAAGGAGGGGATTGCTGCGACCGCAGAAGAAAGGGAGGGTTGCTTTGGGTTAGGGTTTTGGTGGCAGGAAGAGAGAGGATGGAGAGAAAAGGTTAGGGTTTGGTGGCGGCTAGGGTTTGCGGAAAGGTGCCTCTTGTACCATGTTGTAATTGATTCATGAGATGATTTCATTGATAGTCCCATAGGCTTTATATAGCCTTTACATCATGGAATATCCTGTGGCATATTCTGGCATCGCAAATATATCCTCAGGATATTCCCATACTAAACATAACATATTCCCATACTAAATATAATATATTCCTATACTAAATATACCAACACCTACAAGGATCTATTAAAGATTTATTATGAAAAGAACTAAGATCTACAAGAGGGTTAATCTTCACAGGCGCCAAACAAAGGGGTTAATCTTTACAGACGCGTAGCCCCCCAGACACGCAGTACTGTCAGAGTGAGCCACTTCCTGAAGCACCTATTGTCCCGAGCGAGAACTCAGTCCACAGCATAGGCCGTGCCACCGCCATGGAGCAGGGCAGAGCACAACCAGTGGCTCTTCGGATTGGCAACCAATCCAAATCTGAAAGCTTGGATCTCGAAGTCCTCTAAGACGTTGTTCAGGTTCGAACTCCTTATGCCAAACGCTCAAGTGCATCTCAAAATTCAGCAGCATTTCTTCTACAAAGGCACAGCTTCCCTGAATGAAGGGATCCACAACCATCAGCCAACTTGTGCAAGGCTAATGGTCGTTCGAAGCTAAGTCAGGATCGAGTATAGAGTTTAGAATGCTAAGAGAGGAAGATGACTCTTCAGAAAAACTCTCCTTTATATAGGGTGAGTGTGGTCCAACCAACATGGCACGTGACCTCGGTCAAAGACGCCTGTTTGCTATGAAATATAAAAGAGCAGAACAGTTTTATGGGAGGACTGGACTTTTACTTCACGTTACAAACTCGCTTGTACAAAGAAAGCCTAGGGACGAAAACCTAGGTACAACAATCTAAGTACAATTGTTTATTTTTGATTCTGGGGGGTGACAATAGAGGCTCGGGAAAACGACAGCTCTGCCTTACTCCTTGGACGATCGGACGTAGCCTTGGCTCCTGTGACGAGATGCTTCGCGTTGACGAAGAAATGCTCTTCTTGCTCTCCTCGTATTGCTCTTCTGGCTTCTCTCTCTCTGGATTAATCTCTGTATATTTTTCTCTCTGATTATTGGGGGAGCGTCTCTCTGTATGCGCGTCTGTCTCTTTTGTAAGGGAATGAAACCCTGCTATTTATAATAGTGTGGAGCATCATTAGGGTTTATAATGACTGCCCATTCTCAAAGTGGCGGCGGCCTGGTAAATGATCAATCTGGACCATCAATCTTGAATATGAAGGATCTGGACCATTAATGAGGATTATGCCAAATCATGTCAGTAATTAATGTTGATTGCAATAAATCCCCATTATGATGATTTGCTGATATCCGCAAATCTAAATGAATCAATTTAATTCATTCTCTTGCCACGTGTCCCAAATTATTGGGATCTGACCCAAAATTTGATTATCTTCAGGACACGTGTCCTGTCATCATTGTGGAGCTGCATGAGGAGCGTTCATATTTGGGCCGCATGAAGGTCGTCATGACCGAGCCGTATGAAAGATTTCATGACCGAGCCGCATGAATAGTCTCTATACTCGAACCACATGAAGGTTGTCATGGCCGAGCCGCATGAATCTGTTCATGACCGAGCCGCATGGGTTTCTTCATGGTCGAGCTGTAAGAGAGTCTTCATGGCCGAGCCGCATGGATTTCTTCATGGCTGAGCCGCATGGGAGGACCTTCATGATTGAGCCGCATAGGTTTCTCTGTACTGGCCGCATGAACTCGTCTAGTCTGGCCGCATAAACTTGTCTCAAAGCTGTGAATATTTTCTCCAGTTCCCTAGGAAGATAGTGCTCTTGTGTCAGTCATTATTACTACTTTACGTCAGGGCTGTCAGCTGTCAGCCGTCAGAGCATTAATTGACGCTGGGTACAACTGTTCTGGAAAGACACGTGGCTTCCCTCCGCGGGCCGCATGGAGTCCGCTCGTACTGCCTATGTATTTGAGCCGCATGGGACTCCTGAGCCGTATGCGGCCCTTTGGCCGCATGGATCATTTTTTTCTTTTTTTTCATGCTTCTACAAGACCCCCTTCAAAGTTTTCAATTTGCAAAATTGAAATACTTTGAATAAGAAGCATGATTATGCCAGAGCCGTATGGATGTATTCTGTCCTAGCCGCATGGATTTGACCAGCCGCATGATTACCTCAACCGCATGACTCTCTGAGCCGCATGGGCTATTTTTGGCCGCATGAGCTTTTTGCCACGTCTTCCTGCCACGTGTGCAAATCTTTTGTAAATCTTCTGCATTTAATGCTCTTGCTTTGCTGTCAGATTTTAAGAGCCGCCTTTTGGGCCAGGATCCCAAGAGTCAGGCTATTATTCAGCCGTTTTTGTCTCGATGACCGAAGAGTCGATCATCATACTGCACGCGAATCGAGGCGTTCCTTCCTTGCCTATAAATAGGAACACTTTCGTTCTGGGGAATCTCCTTTGCTCTTTTCAATCTTTCTCTTTGATCTTTCTAACTCCTTTCTCTCCCAAGCACCTATGGCTCCTAAGAAAGCTGCTGCATCGAAAGCTGCGAAGGGCAAGGCGGTCGCTTCTGCAGCGGCTGTGGCGACGAACGTGGCCACTCCTCCATCGGCTGCTGTTCACTCTGTTCATCCCGACGTTCATCCACCTATTCCTGGTAAGGGCGTCGCCATAGAACCCTAACTGCCATGGCTCTGCTGCATAATTTATGCACAAGCCGTATATACAAGGTTCGTCGATATGACCGCATAAGCACTTCGCCCAGTGGGCTGCATGGGCTTGTCATACTCGATCCGAACCGCATATATATTTTCGGTTTGGGCCGCATGAGCGTAGTTCACTTTTGAACTGCATAAGCTCATTTGCTTGTAACCGCATGAGTCTGTGTGTTCAGGGCCGCAGGAGTCTGTGTGTTCAGGGCCGCATGGGTCTGTGTAGACTTTGAACCGCATAGCCTCACCTGAATCTGAGTCGCATCCGTGCCTAGGTTTGTTCGTTGAGTCCATGTGAACCTTGCACCCCATAGGCCCTTTCCCAAACCGCAGAAGCTTCATCAGCTCATCTGAACTTGATTTGTTTGGACTCGTCTGACTCGGGACCGCATAAGGCTATGATGAGCAGAACCGCATGGACTCATCTGGTTCTGAGCCGCATAAGGCTGTGACGACCCGAGCTGCATAGACTTAAATGCTCTTTCAAATGCTTCTTGTTTGGACCATCCTCTAATCTTATTTTTTTCTTCTCTTTTTTCAGTGAATCTGCCAGTAAATCCTGCGGGGGAACTCTTAGTGGGCTCGAATCAGTTTGCGTTGGGCGTGCGTCTTGATGACTTAGTTAAATACGTGCTGAATCAACTTCCTGCTAATGAGCCTTCGGGGAGTTTGAACGCCATCGAGAATCAGACCCTCCATTATCTCCGTGCCATGATGAATTCTGGGAAGTTGGATGGATCATACCTGAAGCCCTCATTCCTCTTCGGAGACGCTTTAATCATAAAGAATCCCCGAGTACTAGAGATCTCTGAGAACTAGGATTTTACTTTGGATGGGATGGGGATCCATATTCCTCTCATGGAGCGTCATTATCCTCTGTCGTGGTTTAATATGATATTATTGGAGAGGAAGATGGTGTGTAACTTAACTCCTACCCAGTCAGGGATGTTGATGGGCGACATCCATTATAACCCGAACATTAGGTCAGCGTACGCGGGTAAGGATTCCGTCCTCCGGTACATGATGGGACTGGCCCCAGGTACTTTCATGAACGTATATGGTCCCAACTTCACATTCACTCAAGCTGATACATTCCTGAATCGGCTACCTCGCAAAAAATCTTATCCCGTTGGCAGACTGGCATTGCTGAACTGGATAAACCCCACTTCTACGTGGGCCCACTTGACCACTTAGGTTCTGCAGACCTATCGGACATTCCTGCGGGAGGTGGGACTCTATCATGCCATCCGGGGCACCTGTCACGGGCTTCCTATCAATAAGCCATTGTTCGTGGCACTCCTGGAGATATATAACCGGCGAACGGGGACGCTTTTTGCACCCGGAGGGGAGTTGGGGCTTGCTCTCCATGAGATGTATACTGTCTCCAAGCTTTCGTAGAGGAACGAGCCTTTCGAGGTGTACACCCCGTCGAACGAGGAGCTCGAGGACCTGAACCGACAACTCCCAGATTTTGTTGCGGTGTACCAGGAGTTGCTATGCCATCATAGTGCTTGTTACCAGATGGCTATGAAAAAGGAGGATAGCTCAGAAGGGAACGCTCCCCACACCACATCCTGGGTCAATTATCTTTTTAAAGTTGGCCCTTCTGGCGAGGTTATTCCTCGAACCCCTCAAACCCAGGGAGAGATAAAAGACCTGATGTTGAGCGTCAAGAAGTCGCGGTCTAATAGCGACATATTCGGGAGTCAAGCTGACTCTCTTAGCTATTTTTACTACGGTACTAGGCGGATGTCTGAGGAAGCGCTCCTGGCTGGATTTTTGATGATATGGCTACGGAACTGTGTAGTCTCGGGGGAGGGGGGCAGGTTCTATTGAGAGGATCAGCCGCCACTTCATTCTCCCTGTCGTTAAGCTGGTATTTGAAGTTAGACTGACTCTTCTCCCGGCTATGGTGTGTAGCATACACCATGGTCTTCGAACATTCTCGTCCAAAGTTATTGCCCGCAAGAAGACGCTGGACTTTGAGCGCATAGAGCTACCTTTCCACTATTTGATGGAGTGGTTGTTGATACACTACAAGTCTTTGATGGGATCTGGAACAGCGGAAGATGCTACTGACGAAGACGCTTTCCTTTTCCAATGCCATCACCAACCTTGGGAATACAGTACTATGCCAGCCTGTCGGAGGGCGCTGGCGAGGGTGGATGGGTGTGACTTTTTCGTGTCTGTTCCTCATTTTTCCGATGAGGAAGTGAGGGGTGTACACCTTGATAGTACCGGACCTTCTCACTTTCTGTCTCCGAAGATGCTCAACTGGTTGCACAACATTCGCCCCGCGCATCTGGTTTATCGTAACCGCGATAATGTGTACTTAGAGCCCTACCTGCCTAGTAGGTTTTCCTGCCAATTTGGCTATAGCCAGTTATTCCTTGACTGTCCCAGCCCTTGCTTGGGCTTTGAAGGTAGCGTTCTTGATGGTGTCAGGGCGTGAAATTATTATGACGCGTATCATACTCGGGCCAGCTTCTCGGTCCCTGATGCTAAGGCGCCGAGGGAAATTTTGTACATGGCTGCCTTGTATCATGTTATGGCAAACAAGCCTCCTGTCAATTTCGATCCGAGTACCAGTTTCATCGTGGGTACCGGTTTAGAGGAAAAGCCCAAGGGGCTAAGGCTAGAAAGCAACTAGCGCTCCAGACTCCCCTCCCTGAATCAGAATTGTAGAAGCATGGAATTTCACAACCAGAAAGCCCATGCGCCAGACACTACATACGCCAGAACTCAGACGAAGAACTTCACAGGAAAGTCAATAAGTATAGACATTTGAAGAAGGACTTTTTATTTATATATAAAAGTCTATTACATGTCTAGAAAAGGTTGTACAAAGGAGAATTTCTACAAAGGGAAGAGCCTAAGTCTACAGCCAGCGGCCACCATGCGCCTTCAGATAAGCGCAGCGGCCACCATGCGTCTCCAGATAGGCGCAGCATCACTATGCGCCACCAGTGAGGCGCAGCAGATATCATGCGCCTCTATCCAGGCGCATCCCATCATCTCTTCAGCAGCTCAGTTATGTGCATCCCTTCAGCCAAATTCTTCCAGCCAGGCTCACCTGGCCGAGCAGAGCCCAGTTATGTACCGCACTTCCAACCAGGCTCGCCCGATAAATGCTTCGACACAAAGCATTTAACCCTCTGGCTGGAACCAAGGAAGAGAAGAGCACCGCAAATGCTGTGGCCAGGGGAGGCTTCGAAAGAGCCTCCAAAGCCGAAGGAAGACCGTGATCGAAACCACGGCTAAAGGAGCAGCTTTCGACATGATCAAAGTGGGGAAACCCCACTTTACAGGAAGAGAGAGCCTTGCACCGCCATTCCGATCTACGGCTCTTCCGGAATAACGGAGACGAGGCTCGAGCATCCCTATCTTTGGATGCAACAGGCACCTTCCGCCTGCCTCAGAAGCCCTCGACTCCGTCTTTTGGATGTAACAGTCACCTTCAAGTGCATCAAAGACAACACAGCGTCTCATCTTCACCCTCGGGAGCACTTCGTCAGCAGAATGCACCCGTATGTTCAAGTTCATATTGGAAGTACGTGAGGGAATGAGAAGCAAATCTTCTCTCCATGCCACTATTTATAGGCCGGGCAGATCAAACCCACGCGCCAAGTGGATGGCCCTCCGAATTTCGTGCAATGAATTTACATTAAATGGATGAACCGGATGCCTCGAATTCAGCCAAACGGCTATTTATAGCACTCGAAGAGCGAGACAGCCGCATCATTAAAAGACATGTCCGATACGCCAGCCAGACAGGGTATCACACGGACGCGCCCTTCGGCATCAGGCGCATCACACAGACGCGCCCTACAGTACTCGGCGCATTATAGAGGGTGCGCCCCCACACATCTCCATATCGAGTGGAACGCCAACCGACGCGCCCACTCAGCTGTCCATCGAACATCACCAACATTAAATGCTGAACTGACAGAGTTGGCAGCACGCCTCCCAAAGTCTGAACAGTTGACAACTTTATTCAAAAAACGAAGCGTCGGCAACGTCAGCATCATCATGACTTCCGACGGCTACTGCCACGTAGCCACCCGTATGCGCCTCTACGGCCATGCGTCCACACCCGCATGCGCCTCTACGGCCATGCGTCCAAACCAGCATGCGCCTCAAAAGCCATACGCCTCAGACCCTTCACTGATCCCTAAAGACAGAAGAAGAGTCTCCGGTTGAAGTTTTGCATGCGCCTCAAAAGCCATGCGCCCCAGACTGATCTCTGATCCCAAAAGACAGAAGGAAAGTCGCCTGCATGCGCCTCAAAAGCCATGCGCCCCAAATGGTTTGTAACTCCTAAAGGTTATGAGCCGCAGCCTCCTCCTGCGCCCAATCCAAGGCGCAGCCCACCAGATCACTCCTCTCCACCAAATCTGAGATCTTCGAACCATGAGTCGATGACACGTGTCTTTTGACTCAACTCATCCAAGATTTCAGCAACGGAAAGATCTTCTCTCTGCTACGTGCCGGCTCACAACTGCAGTATGAAGAGTTCTCCCCCTCAATCAAGGCACAGCATCCATGCGCCTCCATCAGCAACCTCCACGTGGCGTCCCCACACCGGCGCATCCTACATGCGCGCATGAGCAGCCAGCCTGCAAAACTATAAATATAAGGATCATCCCCTTCACACACACACAGAGACTCAGAACACAAGACTCACAGAGAATCCACAACAGAGAATCACCGGAGAGGCAGTTCTAGACACTCAACGTCTTCCTCCTCTCAGCAAGCTCCAGCACCCAGAGCAATCAACACCTTCAGAGAACCGATAACCGCCGTCAGCCGGTCAACGGAGTCAACGTATTACCACTCGCTCTATTGGCACTAAGGACCCAGCTTAAACAAAAGTGTACTCCTAGGACTACATCTAAGTCCTATATTGTATCACTGTTCTGTTTGTATTAAGATCTCAATCAAAACAATTTTAATGGCAAACAAGCTGGTGACTCTGCTGGGGACCTCTTTCTCCTCTACCGAGAAAGTCGTGTCACAGGCCGACGACGTGAAGGTGGGCTCCTCCCACAAGACGCTGGTAGTGCGCCTCAATCAACAGGCGTACGAGGAGTTCATTTCTGAAGGAAGTGCGAGTCCTTCGAAGCGGCTGTCGAAGCCAAAGAAGACCCGCGCAGTCTGGGTGCGCAAAGTCGACGCCTCGGGCACCACCGTTGAAGGGGATGCGCCCGTCCAGCCTTCCCTTCCTGCTGACGTCCTCAGCAGTCAAGGTGCGCCCGCTGATGCAGCCCATCTCTCAGGGAAGCGTACGGCTGACCACGTTCCCCAGCCATCTTCCTCTCAGGCGAGGAAGATACGTCGACGGAGCAGGGGCGCAGCCAATGCCCCGCGCATTATTTCTGATGCGCCACAAAGAGCCTCTGTCTTTGACAGACTCACTCGCTGTAACGGCGAGGAGAATTTAGATGCTGAGTACTATACGCCCCAGCGGGCTGGTACGAAAAAATCCAAGGCGGCACGGGCCATGCGCCACAAACGTGCTATGCCAGCAGCCGGCCAGAGGTACGCGCTTACAATCACGCGCGCTGCCGATGGCAAGCTGTACAAGGTTGACTCAGGTGCTCCTGCACTGACAACTAGTCGACCTTCAAAGTCCTCATCCCGCTTGGGCGCATTCACTGTGTGCACAACCAAGCCGAGAGAGGCAAACTCTGTGGTCTTGAACTCCCGCGCCTCCTCTGGTTGTGCGTTCGAGGTCCGTTCAAGTCACTTCAAATGCTGTGGTTCCCCCACTACTGATCGTGATGCCTGCTTGGTATTAGATCAGGGGGCGCAGCACTCACCCGACCACCCCGGCGCTTGGCCCTGCCATGCGCCTGAGAGGGGTGTGAGGGTAGAACTCTCCTCCAACGACTTGCGCAACGTGATCACTCACAAGCGCCGTTCAGGAGAGTTGACCAACAAGCACGATGTGCCTCTCACGGGGCACACTTGTGCAGTGGTCACCATCAACTGCTGTTGCAAGACGGCAGTACCGCCAAAGCAGTCGGTCTTCCAACGGCTACAATCATCGACACCCCTCCGACATCGCCTTGGGACGAAGGTGTCAGCAGAAGAGGAACTAAAGATTGCGTCATGCAACGTGATCTCCAATTCCTCATCTGTCCGGAAGACGACTGCCAATTCCTCGTCTTCATCCAAAAGCCAGCCGAGGAAAACCAAGGCAGCTGTCACGACCTCTGGAGTGTTCGAAGGCACTCGGTCGAGGAAGAAGTCCTTGGAGGAAGCTGGGGGTAGCCAGACCCTTGTCGAGCCTCCTTCCGAAGACGAAGATGTCCAAAGCACAGCCGCGGCGGATCTTCATCAAGGCGAAGATGGCCTCCCTGAAGCCCCTCAAAAGGACGATGTCCTCCAGGACACCGCCGGGGGTAGTACTGAAAACGAAGAGGCCCTTCAAGACAGAGCTGAGGGCAGTCAGGCCCTTGCAGATGCGCCTGTCGAAGACGAACTCCAGAATGTGGCTGGGGGTGGCCAAACACTAGGAGAAGTAACTCCCCCACATGAGAGCGAGGCTGAGAGCGAAGCCTCAACTAATCCATCCACTTCCGGCCGTGTCATGACAGTATACATGACCGGGGGTGATCTTGAGGCTGATGCGCCGCCACAGGACATTGTCCAGCGCATAGACTCGCTAGAGGGAGGACTCAAAACCCTCTCTGCCTCAATACAAGCACTGACTCAAGCAGTGTTTGAGATGCGGTCGGCCTTGATCAGGACACCTTCAAATGGTCCCGACCCAGGAGCCAATGGAGAGTCGAGTGTGCCCCTCCAGCGGACACCCTCAGACACAGAAGCACCCCGGACATCGGAGCCCTCAAACGCTCCACTCCAGGTAGTACCTCCTTCCCCGACTCCTAGCTCCACGGAGGACGTGGTCGAAATGATCAAAGATCTGCGGGAGCGCTTCGAGTCCAAGAACAGGCAGGAGAAGCGCCAGAAGATGGGCATTCCCCAGCCTTATCCCCTTGAGTGGAACAAGGTGGTTTATCCCCCAAAGTATAAACCACAAACACTCACGCCGTATGACGGAAAGGACTCTCCACGACGGTACCTGACGTACTTCCAGTCGCAGACAGGGCATCTTCCAAAGGAGGACGCGCTCCTCACCAGCATCTTTGTTGGGGCCCTGAAAGGGGTGGCGTATGACTGGTACTGCAGCCTCCCCGATCATTCCATATCGTCCTTCGACGACCTGACACGCCTCTTCTTCGACCGCTTCTACGACGGTGGGAAGGACATGACGATGGTGTCTCTCATTGAGATACGCCAGAAGGACAAGGAAACGGTTCGAGCATTCTTCGAACGCTTCCGTCAGGCCTGCTTTAGGCTACCTCCAGGCATGCCAGAACATGCGCTTCTCTCCGCTTGCAGTATGAACATGCTGCCTGCAGTAAAGCTCTGGCTTAACTCTACTCCCCCTCCCGACTGGAGCTTCCTAATCATTGAAGCTGAAGCTGCAGAGAAGAAGGCGGCCAATGTACGTCTTTTGGGTGTTAGCTTCCCCGCCTTTGACGATAAGGGGAAAAAGTCCGCAACCAACAACTCCGGACGAGAAATAAAGGGGAAACAGGCATTGACTGTTAATGCCTCGAAGGGCGCATCTGCGCCTACTCAAAAGCCTCCACTGGCACCGAGACCCAAGGAGGTGTATTCATTCAATGATGACGACACCCTGCAACTCTTTGAGATACTGAAGCAGGGTGACAAAATCAAGCTTCCGGACCCGAAGCGGCCCGATGAAGTCGAGAAAATGGACAACCCGAGGTACTGTCACTACCATCGGTTTGTCGGACACCCGACTAAGGACTGCTATGTCCTCAAAAATTACATCCAGCGCATGATCAATGCGGATGTAATCTCCGTCGACTACGAAGAGAAGACGGTGTCAGCTAATATGGTGTCACTTCAGTTTGGCACCTTGCCGCCGACTACCACACAAGATGGCGTCGTCCCCATCCCTAAGGCGACAATGGACGTGGTGAATTTGCCACCCACCCGTGACAATGTGAGTGGACTTGTCCCACTCACCACATCTCGAGGAGAGGTCCTCTGGGTTCACCCCGACCTCGTCTCCGAGGTAACTCAACCGGAGGTACGCCCTACCTCCAAAGCAAAAGGCAGGAAGATCAAGTCTTGCCGTACGGTCTCTTCTTCAACGGAAGAGGCGCTTCCTGTGCAGACACGTGCACAACAGAACTCCCAACCCGGTGAAGCTGCCGCCGAAGTGGTGCCTCCTGGCACCATCCCTGAGGAGGGTCCATCCAAGCCCTCAGCAGCCAATAAACAAAAGCAAGTGGAGGCCCGTTTCGACAGACCTCTGCGGAAAGAAAATGCTTCGGGGCTAGCCAAGCCCCACAATTTTGACATTCTGGCACAACTGGCCAGTACTCCTGCACGCCTGTCTTTGTTCGAGCTCCTGCGTCTCTCCAAGGACTCCCGAGAAGCTCTCTGCGAAGCTCTGAAGGATGCTGAATCCTTTCTCAGTCAGGTCAAGCAGCCTGAAGACCTCCCAACTACTTGTGCACACTGTCATTGTGCGGATGGAGTTATCCCAAACATAACTTTCACCCAACAAGACATGCTGCTCAAGCATCACCGACATAACCGACCGTTGTATTACACAGGGTACATCGGTTCGGTAAAGGTGAGCAGGATTCAGATCGATCCGGGGTCTTCCCTAAGCATCATTCCAAAGGCGCTGCTATCAAAGCTGGGGATCCCAATGTACCGGCTGGCGCCCTCCAATACGACCATCAGCGGCTTCAACGCCAGCAAGAGCGAGCCACTGGGCAAGATCCGGCTGAAGTGTCACATCGGCAGCCTCAAAACTGAGGTAACTTGTTATGTGGTGGATGCCGAGGTCAACTACAACATCTTACTCGGACGACCATGGTTACATGAGTACATGGTGGTGCCCTCCATGCTCCACCAATGCATGAAATATGTATCCACCAACGGCGTCATCCGGACGGAGTTTGCAGATATCGATCCCTTCAAAGGGATTGAGGCCTACTTCACCGATTCCGACTTGTACAAGCCACTTGACGAGGAGGAAGCCAACGATGCCGATGATGAAGCAGAGACGGCAACAGAGCCGGACTTGGAGCCCGAAGTGACTCCTGACGCCCCCTTGAAAATCCATCTGAAAGGGAGACCACCCCAGAAGGCGCCTCCAATGAGCATCAAGCTATCAGGAAAAGCGCCAGCTCGCGAAGCTCCCCTGAAGATACGCCTCAAGGGGAAGCCACCACAAATAGTGGCTCCCCTGGTGGTAAAATTACAAGGGAAGGCGCCACTCATCGAAGGCGCAACCGAGGCACCCCTCAAGGTGCGTCTTAAAGGCAAGCCGCCGCAGTCATCCAAGATGCCGGAGAGGGCTCACATAACCCTCTCAGACCCCAAAGTCAGAGCGGTGGAGGACTCTCCTGATCCGGCCCCAGTGCTTACAGACGAGGAGCTTGGCGAATATATCTCTGCTGATGTAGACGCACCCTCCTTCGACAATGTAATCCCACGGGATAAAATCTCGTACTTTATCAATAATAGAGTGTCTTTCAATTATTCTTGTCTTCCACACTGGAATGCCATGTATACATTAGACAACGCTCTACGGTCGTTGCAAACACAAGTAACGACCGTCTACCATAATCAAATAGTCCCGTCTCAAGGAGTCTTCATAGTCCCTCCACGAAGCCGAGACGAAGGCACCATCATCTCGGGCAAAATCGAGCGTCGTCGGGACCTCCCGTCAATCGAGCCCGAACCTGATACCGGCAGAGTACAAGTCTATCGGTACACAGATACGGCTAAGCACATCATCCAAAAGATGGGCTACGACCTGAAAAGCAATAAAGGCCTAAACTACGGCAAGGGTCGGCATCTCCCTGTCCGGCTTTCGATGCCCAATGGAAAGCCACAGGATTACTATAATCGGACTCGACGGGGGTTAGGCTATGTCACGCTGCCATCAACTCCAGAGAGTTCAGACGCAGAAGACATAGAACATTCCCACTCGTCAGAAGCATCGACGTAGGATTCCGATACCAGTATCGGATCAGTCTTCAGGAAAGTGCTGTCAGCTAACATGACATCGGCACAACCTCAGAAGGATGAAGGCGAGGACCAACCGCCGGAACCCTTCGAAGAAGAACCCTGGGCTCAACATCTAGGAGAACAATGGGAGTCTCGTTTTGAGTTACGAGAACCTCCCACCGAAGACGAAGTCGAGCAGATCGACCTCGGGGATGGGTCTTCTTCTAAACCCATCTTTATCAGCAAAAGCTTGGAAGGAGAAGACCAAGAATCTTTAGTCCAACTGGCTAAGGAGTATATCGACGTCTTCGCCTGGAGCTACGAAGACATGCCGGGTCTCGATCCACAGATCGCGATGCATAGGTTGAACATCTTACCAGATGCCAAACCTATCAAACAACAACAGCAATGCTTCCGCCCGGACATCATGAACGCCATCGATCAGGAGGTGGACAAACTCTTGACCAGTGGCTTCATCCGTGAGGAACAACACCCGGACTGGGTAGCCAACGCCGTCCCTGTCACCAAGAAGAACGGGAAGATATGAGTCTGTATCGACTTCAGGGATCTCAACTCTGCTTGCCCGAAGGATGAATTCCCGCTCCCAATCACCGATGTAATGATCGACAACACATGTGGCTTTGAACGCATGTCCTTCATGGACGGGTATTCAGGCTACAATCAAATCAAGATGTTCCCCGATGACGCAAAACACACGTCATTCAGGACTCCAAAGGGTGTTTTCTGCTACACAGTAATGCCCTTCGGCTTGAAGAACGCCGGTGCAATGTACCAGCGAGCTATGAGCACCATCTTCCGTCAACATCTTCGTAAGACAGTTGAGTGCTATGTTGACGACATCGCAGTCAAGAGCCGCCTCAAAAGAGATCACCTACAAGACCTGAAGACGATCTTCGATCTCATGCGGGCACATCAACTCAAAATGAACCCCGCTAAATCCTTCCTGGGGGTTTCTAGCGGCAAATTCTTGGGCTTTGTCATCACGGCAAAAGGCATTCATGTCGATCCCGAGAAGACTAAAGCCATCCTTAACATGGACCCTCCGAAGAACCTTCGAGAACTTCGGGGCATACAGGGACGTTTGGCATACATCCGGAGGTTCATAGCAAACCTCTCCGGTAAATGTCAACCCTTTACTCAGCTCATGAAGAAGGGAGTCTCTTATGTCTGGACAGAGGAGTGCCAAAAGGCTTTCGACGACATCAAGGCTTACTTAACAAGCCCGCCAGTCCTAGTGGCACCTGTCGCCGGCAAACCATTCCTCCTCTACGTCCGTGCCATGGATCATTCCCTCGGCGCTTTGCTGGCTCAAAACAGCGATGCAGGCTACGAGCAAGCAATCTACTACCTCAGTCGAACACTCATCGGGGCCGAACACCGGTACAACCCTGTTGAAAAGGAGTGCTTGGCTTTGGTGTTTGCCATTCAGAAGACTCGTCATTACGTCTCGGGCCAGACAATTCACGTCATCTCCCGAGTCAATCCGCTCAGAGTTCTCATGACGAAGCCAGGGTCATTAAACTCCCGGCTGGCTACATGGGCGATCCTACTAACGCCATACAACATGGTGTTTGTCCCGCAGAAGGCGGTCAAGGGTCAGGCTCTGGCTGACTTTTTAGCTGCACACCCCATCCCAGAATCTTCAAAACTCTATGAAGACATCCCGGATGAAGTTCAAGAATCAAACGTCACTGAAGGAAGCCCCGTCTGGCGGATGTTCTTCGATGGCGCTTCAAGAACGGGCCCCAACGGCCAACTCATCGCGGGAGTGGGGGTAGTCTTGGTCTCCCCCGATCAGCTGGTCATCCAGCGCGCATACTCCCTTTCGAAGCCGTGCTCCAACAATGTTGCTGAGTACAATGCACTCGTCATGGGACTCCAGCTAGCACAACAGCTGGGGGTGGATCATCTGGAAGCCTACGGCGACTCGAAACTCGTCGTAAACCAGATTCGGGGGCAACACGAGGTTCGCCATGAAGATTTGATCCCTTACCATAAAGTTGCATTGAACATCATTTCAACCTTCACTGGGTTCTTCATCGAACATGTACCCCGCCTACAAAACTTGGAGGCTGACGCTCTGGCTGGCCTCGCAGCCTCATTGGCCGCGCCCCTTGGGACTCAACATTATGTTACGGTGACTGGCCGAGACATGATTTGTCCCAGAAACAACCTATGTTTGCAAATGGCTCACGCCATGCCGACGAACACCGATGTTAATGTCCGAGACTGGAGGTTCCCGTTCATCGACTACGCTGTCTACGGAATCCTTCCGGAAGACCCGAAGGAAGCCGTCTCAGTCAGGAGACGCTCTCTTCGATTCTACTACGATACAGCTACTAAAACGCTGTACCGACGCTCCTTCGACGGGCTTCTCCTTCGATGCCTGTCTAACGAAGAAGCAGCCGAAGCTCTTCGAGAAGCTCATGACGGAACTTGCGGAGCTCACCAACCAGGGCCTAAGTTGCAAGATCGACTGCGACGTATGGACTACTACTGGCCAACCATGGTTGCCGACGCAGTAGAATATGCTATGAAGTGCCATGCATGCCAACTTCATGCAGACTTCATACATACACCATCTGAACCTCTACATCCTACAGTCGTCTCCTGGCCATTCGAAGCCTGGGGCATGGACATTGTATGGCCAATCACCCCTCCTTCATCGAGAGGACACCGCTTCATCCTGGCCATCACCGATTACTTCTCCAAATGGGCGGAAGCAGTCCTACTAGCAGAAGTAAAAAGCTCCAGGGTGGTCAGCTTTATCAAACACCATGTCATTTACCGTTTCGGGGTACCCCGGCGAATCATCCATGACAACGGTCCTCAGTTTATCAGCCACATTTTCAGCAGGTTCTGTGACAAGAATCGCATTCAAAACGTGGCCTCAACCGCCTACAATCCGGCAGTAAACGGATTGGCCAAGGCGTTCAACAAAACTATTGTCAGGCTACTCAAAAAAGTCGTGTCATCCAACAAACGCGACTGGGACGAAAAGCTTGGCGAATGCCTTTAGGCCTACCGCACAACGGTACGGACCCCAACAGGCAACACTCCATTCTCCCTGGTCTACGGGAGCGAAGCAGTACTGCCTCTCGAAATACAGATACCTTCGCTCCGCGTGGCAATCACAAACGATCTCACAGAAGAAGACAATCAACGTCGTCGTCTGCGGGAACTGGAGGCACTTGACGAAAAGCGTCTCCTAGCTCAACAACGCATCGAACTTTACCAAGCCCGTATATCACAGGCTTTCAACAAGAAGGTCAAGCAAAGAACTTTCCAAGTTGGCGACCTGGTTTTAGCAGTCAGAAGGCCAATGGTGTTAACTCACAAGACACCAGGGAAGCTCGAGCCCAAATGGGAAGGACCCTTCATCATTGAGACGGTATACTCAAACGGTGCTTACCGGCTCGCCAAACCCAATGGGGACTTGTTCATGATGCCCATCAACGGCAAGTTCCTAAAGAAGTACTATTCTTGACATCCTCCAAGACATGTATTTCCCCAAACAACCTCTTCTCACAAAATCAATCGCTTCCGGAACCCAGCTGTTCCGTGGCATCCTTCCGTAGAAAGATAACCACGTCCACATTACCTCTGAGTTGTCTCTCTACATCCTACAAAGCGGAACCTTACACTTCGTGAGCTTACGCTATCCTTCATGTTTACCACGTCCACATTACCTCTGAGTAAACATCCCGTACAAATAACTCCTATGTTGTCGTACATTGATCGCAGAACTTCCACGTCCACATTACCTCTGAGTTGTTCAGCGTATCCCCCAGGATCATTCCTACCACGTCCATAAACACCTCTGAGTAGGAAGATTCTATCATTCGAACCTAATGATTGCCATGTCCACATTACCTCTGAGCAAACATGTTGGTTCCTTTATACTTATTATCTGTACCTAAAAACCAAGGTGCGCAAAAGATAATAGGTCCACATAAATCATCAAGTTCATGAGATTAAAAAAATGAACACATTACAAAGAGATAGTGTATTTCTTTATTTTTCAAAAAAAAAGAGTACAGAAATACGCTATTTCCCCAGCAAGAATTGAAAAAACACATAAAAAGAAGAGAAGCTACAATCCCCGATCCTCCCCAGGGTGGGATGAGAGTTCTCTGACTCGACGTCTCAGGTCGGCAGTGCGAGTTTCCACAGTCGCCTGGACTCGCAGCTCGGCTTCTTGACGCATTAACCCGACAGCCTCAGCAGAAGTTTTACTCTCATACTTCTCATCAAGCTGTCGTCGCTGCTGAGCCAAAGCAAGGGTCCGCTGAGTAAGAGTCGCTTCCTCCTGCTTGAATGCCACGTGTTCAGCCAGGACACGATCAGCTTCTAGTTGAAGTTGGGCCCGCTGGTCTTCAAGACGGCGCATCTGAGGATCAACCTCTGCGATGTTAGCGTCCACCGCAGCCCACTTCTCCGTCGTCTTCTCCATAGATTGAGACAACTGCTCCGCTGCAGCCTCAGTCCCAGCCACTTCACGCTCCCAACTGCTCACATCGGCCCGATGGGAAGCTTCGATTTCAGCAATCAACTTCCCTATCTCTGTATCTATCAAGACAGAGAGGTCATTTCGTTGGATGCGCTGCAGTTTCGTGAGCCGCTCGTCCAGCTCAATCACCGAAACCTCCAGAATTTCGGCCATATGGTCATGGCCTTGGTGAATGCGGATCAGCTCGATACAAGGCATTGCCAAAGCTTTTGCTGTCCCAAAGCTCCCCTTGCCATCCATCACTGCAGATACTCCTTTCTCCAGCATTTTGTACACTCCCTCGACGAGGAACTTCACATACTCGTCGGCATCCGCCAGCACCTGCGGCGTCATAGCAGAAGTTGGGGGAGCTACTACAGTTTACAGACCGGAGGAGGATCCGCCAACCTCGATCTGAGAGGTTTGAACCTCGGCTGCAATAGGCTCTTCATCAACAGGGGCCAGACTGCTAGCCCGAGGTGCCGAAGGAACAGAATGAGCCGGCACATGCGTCGTGATAGTACCCCAAGTGGAAGGAGCAACAGAGGGTTCCACACCCTTACCCTTCTCAAGCCCGGAAATATTACCGACGTCAACGGCCACCTCTTCTACCCCCGACGTTCTATCAGCATCAGCTACCTCCTCCGGCAAAACGGGGAGATCAACATTTATCTCCTGGCCAGCCCCAGGAGACAAGACCGGCAGAAGGGTCTCATTCTTCTCAAGTCCCTCTACAGGGATAGAATCTGTCGCTACCGCCTGATCGGTAGCCATCTCTATGTCCATGGTTGAAGCCAAGGAAGGATTCGGCAATGATTCAGCCGACCTCCCTTCATCATGACAAGGAGGGGAATCAACCCTCTCCTCTATCCTCACCGCTTCTGCTGCCCCCGCAACAGACTCCTGCAGCTCCGGAGCGATGTCATCGGAAGATGATGAACTCCATTTCTCTTCATCACCTGGAAGCTGCGCACTTGCTAAACCTTCGATATATGAAGCCTCCGCTGTGGCCTTCGTCACCTCGGAAGCTGCTGCACCCTCAGGGTCCCTCCTGACATAACCCGGGGATACTGGAACCTCCACGATGACAGTATCCTCCGGATCTTCCTCCATGAGAGACATCATTGTCGGCGGGATACGCACTCCAGGCGAGCTCGCCATCTCTTCTCGCCTACTTCCACCCGACTTTGGGGTACGAGGTTTTCTTTTTAGCGGCTCCTACAAAAGAAGATCAGGCCTCGTCAGTGGCGGAACCAAAATCAGATTTAGTAGGATGTTCTTACCTCTTCGGACGCCGAATCCGATGACACCGTCGGTAACGATGCCTTCTTCTCCTTCTTCGACACAAGAGATTCAGCCCCTGTATCTGCACATCATTTCGATCGATCGCCAGAAGGTTCTGTTTGTGATGCAGAGGGGGCACCCCGTTGACCCACCCCTGACGGACGATGCGGCCGGGCCTTCACTGGCGTATCCCCAGTCGCTGCTAACTGGGTGCCTGCGATAAGGCTGGTCTCCCTGTCATATCCGGAGGGCGGGGCAACCATAACACAGTAAAATTTGGCGGCCGAGTAAAGAATGGGCGGCCGCGGATCGGGGACGGGCAACGTAAAACGAGCTCCGGTACATCCGGCATTATAGTAATGCCAAGCTCGTGCACCATCCAACAAACTTCCAACATACCCCAGGGTATTACTGGGGTTATCCAACATCATCTGAGCATAACCAAATTGCCGCACAAAACGGCACGGCAAGTATGGTTCCAGGTAGCACTGATTCCTGTTCCGGTACACCAGATGGGACGGTCGGATACTTTGCAACCAGCGGAATCCCCATTGAGGCAGAGTGGTGGTACCTTCGCCCAGGTCCCTTAAATCCTCGTTGGCCTCAAAACCCAAATAGATGGGACCAACTTTGGTGATCTCCCAACCCTGAAGACGGGATAAAACCTTTCTACAAACCGGGACACCGGTATACGACCACCTCCTCCGATGGAAACGACGAAGGAATGCATCTCCAGCCTTATAATCTCCTTCCGAGCCTGGGCTCATCACACTGGGATGATGCAAAATCAGCCATCCCATCAAATAGTGAAATGGCAGTTCAGCACGCGGAAAGTTATTATTTCTGCCTCTGTCATGAATCACATTTCCAGCAAACTCTCTCAAACCTCGCTGCAGGTTACATACCATTGCGGGGAGAAGAGCCAAACGCCGGCCGAAAACCAGCTTCACGGCTGGCAGGATTAAGTTTCGGGTCATCCTCTCTACGGCACCGGATCCGCCCGCGAACACGCAATCCCGGAGCCATATCATCAGGTAGGATGCCAACACCGCCTTGGGTGACATCCGATAAGCAAGATGCCAGAAGCAGCTGTAGGAGCGTGCATCTGACTGCTGGTCCTCATTTCCTCGGGGATTTTTCTCCCCTAACCTGCTCATTTCGGACAACACTTCGCTACGAGAGAGCGCCGGTGGGGTGGAAAATTGTGAGGGATCCTCCTTGTCTTGTCTAAAGACATGATCTCTCCAAGCGGTCACATGAGGCTGCGTCCCGTTCCTATCCCGTCTCTGCATATAGTAATGATGACTCGCCACTTCCTTGAAGACGGCCGTCATCTCCTCAGCCCTGTCCCCCAGGACTTGAAGTTCCTCGTTGGTGGGAAAGTACTCTTCATAGGGTTCCGACCCCCAAGGGAGTTTTGACACCTCGTACATCTCATGAAGTACGAACCCTAATTCCCCCACCGGAGTAAAGAAGGTCCCGGTATGGATATCAAACATCTCCAGGAGTGCGAGGAACATGTGCCTATTAAGGTCAACACCTGCCTGGGTAGCACGGATCGCGGCAGACAACCCGATCTCTCGGAGCTCAGTCCGAAATCGCGACAAGATCCAGAGCGTTAGTTTATCCCATTTGGAGACGTAATGGCACCAACCCTCCACCCGAAACTCTCCTGTCGGGTAGGAACGTTCCATCAAAAACATACGATGTGTAAAAGTCGAAGCACTATAAGCAAACGTATCAATGGGTACATCACTGAAGAGGCTCCCAGGACGTAAAGTCTGCCAAGTGTAAGAAGACCCAGACCGTACAACGGTCAAAGCATCCCTTTGGTCGGAAGTAGAATCAATTTGGATGACACCAGTCATCGCTCCCCCCTGAGAAGGGGTAAGCTCCCAAGACATTCTCCTCTGGGAAACAAGGCGACAGAAGGACGTTAAAGGCCACTGACGTTCAAGTTGCTTAACAGTCATATGCACTCCATTCGCAGTAAAGAACCAGTCCTCCTTGACCTTCAGTACTGACGAATCAGTAGAAGTGAGACGATCTCCAAACAGGAACTCAGGCTTCAGGAAGGTCACTTTATCAGATGTGGAGGGTTTAATGACTCCATGCTCCATCATCCGTTTGAGGAACCAATACTGCTGTTCACGGATTAGGGTCATTCTCTCAGGAGGCTGATCCAGCATAAGAGCATCTTGAGCAGGGTTTATCACTTCCTCGTTATGCTCTACTCCCATTTGGTTGAAGGCAGCCTCCAAGAAAACTTCACTCAAAGGCGGGATTGCCATCGACACTAGTAAAAAATCAGAAAAAAGTCAGAAGAGAACACACAAATGTGTTTAAAGGAGAAAACTGCGGCGCATCATCAGGGTTTGAACCCATGCGCGTCAGCAGTATAGCCTCGGCGCATCACCAGGGTTTGAACCCATGCGCGTCAGCAGTATAGCCTCGGCGCATCACCAGGGTTTAAACCCATGTGCGTCGGCGGGCAAAGACCGCGGCACATCATTAAAGACTCAAGGCCTATGTGCGTTGGCGTACGGACAATGAGACGTACCAACCACCTCCGGCCGAACTTCGACAGGCCGACGAGGAACGATAGCCGCCGCAACTTCCGCGGGCTCCTTCGCTTTCTCCTTTCCCTTGCCGGTAGCGCCGCGAGGAGTCTTGGGAGCCATTCTCTCGAAGAAGGAGAAGTTAGGTTTTTTTTTTGAAGAAGAAACTCTAAAGAAGCAGAGGCACAGAGAAGAAGAACTTTTCTCTCTCCAACTCTTACCTATTTATAGGGCTTGGTCGCACGCGTGAACAGATGACGTATGATCTCAGCCGTCGCCTCGGGTTCTATGCAAGGATAGTAGTAAATAAAACCAAAAGATCATCATTAATCTTTTCGATTATCGAGGCACCATCATCATCAACTGAGAAGAGCATGCGCCCGAACAGGCATGTGCCCAGAAATCATGCGCCCTGACCTCCATGCTTCTTATTCAAAGTATTCCAAAACTTATTCAAAAGTTTTGAAAACTTTGAAGGGGGTCTTGTAGAAGCATAGAATTTTACATCCAGAAAGCCCATGCGCCAGACACTACATGCGCCAGAACTCAGACGAAGAACTTCACAGCAAAGTCAATAAGTATAGACATTTGAAGAAGGACTTTTTATTTATATATAAAAGTCTATTACATGTCTAGAAAAGGTTGTACAAAGGAGAATTTCTACAAAGGGAAGAGCCTAAGTCTACAGCCAGCGGCCACCATGCACCTTCAGATAAGCGCAGCGGTCACCATGCATCTCCAGATAGGCGCAGCATCACTATGCGCCACCAGTGAGGCGCAGCAGATATCATGCGCCTCCATCCAGGCGCATCCCATCATCTCTTCAGCAGCTCAGTTATGTGCATCCCTTCAGCCAAATTCTTCCAGCCAGGCTCACCTGGCCGAGCAGAGCCCAGTTATGTGTCGCTCTTCCAACCAGGCTCGCCCGATAAATGCTTCGACACAAAGCATTTAACCCTCTGGCTGGAACCAAGAAAGAGAAGAGCACCGCAAATGCTGTGGCCAGGAGAGGCTTCGAAAGAGCCTCCAAAGCCGAAGGAAGACCGTGATCGAAACCACGGCTAAAGGAGCAGCTTTCAACATGATCAAAGTGGGGAAACCCCACTTTGCAGGAAGAGAGAGCCTTGCACCGCCATTCCGATCTACGGCTCTTCCGGAATAACGGAGACGAGGCTCGAGCATCCCTATCTTTGGATGCAACAGGCACCTTCTGCCTGCCTCAGAAGCCCTCGACTCCGTCTTTTGGATGTAACAGTCACCTTCAAGTGCATCAAAGACAACACAGCGTCTCATCTTCACCCTCGGGAGCACTTCGTCAGCAGAATACACCCGTATGTTCAAGTTCATATTGGAAGTACGTGAGGGAATAAGAAGCAAATCTTCTCTCCATGCCACTATTTATAGGCCGGGCAGATCAAACCCACGCGCCAAGTGGATGGCCCTTCGAATTCTGTGCAATGAATTTACATTAAATGGATGAACCGGACGCCTCGAATTCAGCCAAACGGCTATTTATAGCACTCGATGAGCGAGACAACCGCATCATTAAAAGACATGTCCGATGCGCCAGCCAGACAGCGCATCACACGGACGCGTCCTTCGGCATCAGGCGCATCACACAGACGCGCCCTACAGTACTCGGCGCATTATAGAGGGTGCACCCCCACACATCTCCATACCGAGTGGAACGCCATCCGACGCGCCCACTCAGCTGTCCATCGAACGTCACCAACATTAAATGCTGAACTGACATAGTTGGCAGCACGCCTCCCAAAGTCTGAACAGTTGACAGCTTTATTCAGAAAACGAAGCGTCGGCAACGTCAGCATCATCATGACTTCCGACGGCTACTGCCACGTAGCCACCCACATGCGCCTCTACGGCCATGCGTCCACACCCGCATGCGCTTCTACGGCCATGCGTCCAAACCAGCATGCGCCTCAAAAGCCATGCGCCTCAGACCCTTCACTGATCCCTAAAGACAGAAGAAGAGTCTCCGGTTGAAGTTTTGCATGCGCCTCAAAAGCCATGCGCCCCAGACTGATCTCTGATCCCAAAAGACAGAAGAAAAGTCGCCTGCATGCGCCTCAAAAGCCATGTGCCCCAAATGGTTTGTAACTCCTAAAGGTTATGAGCCGCAGCCTCCTCCTGCGCCCAATCCAAGGCGCAGCCCACCAGATCACTCCTCTCCACCAAATTCGAGATCTTCGAACCATGAGTCGACGACACGTGTCTTTTGACTCAACTCATCCAAGATTTCAGCAACGAAAAGATCTTCTCTCTGCTACGTGCCGGCTCACAACAGCAGTATGAAGAGTTCTCCCCCTCGATCAGGGCGCAGCATCCATGCGCCTCCATCAGCAACCTCCACGTGGCGTCCCCACACCGGCGCATCCTACATGCGCGCATGAGCAGCCAGCCTGCAAAACTATAAATAGAAGGATCATCCCCTTCACACACACACAAAGACTCAGAACATAAGACTCACAGAGAATCTACAACAGAGAATCACCGGAGAGGCAGTTCTAGACACTCAACGTCTTCCTCCTCTCAGCAAGCTCCAGCACCCAGAGCAATCAACACCTTCAGAGAACCGATAACCGTCGTCAGCCGGTCAACGGAGTCAACGCTTTACCACTCGCTCCATTGGCACTAAGGACCCAACTTAAACAAAAGTGTACTCCTAGGACTACATCTAAGTCCTATATTGTATCACTGTTCTGTTTGTATTAAGATTTCAATCAAAACAATTTTAATGGCAAACAAGAATCTTCCGAGGTGGTTGAGGAGGATGATGATCATGATAGCAAGGACTCCCTTTCTTTTGGGGTGAAGAAGTAGCGGATCAATCGCTTGCCACACCAGACGAACTGGCGGAGGGTCCGTCACTTGCTACACAAGTGGAAGTAGTGAGGGAAGGACAGCCTCCCGCTGTGCCTGTCCCTCACGCAAACGAGTCAGACGTGAGTCTTCTCACGGCAGAATGACCTTTTCTGTGAAAAGAGCCGCCATTAGGTCTCGTGGGTTGCTTATTACCGAGAGGGGTGAAAATGCTGACGATCTTCCAGAGGTAAGACTACGTTGGAGCTATCTCCTTGTTGTGGTTTTCTTTTTCTTGGAGGTATGGCCTAATCATTTTTTTTTGTAGGCATCTGATGAACCAGGTTCTCCTGAACCGTCTGCTGCCCCTGGAGTTGATCCGGCCCTTGCTGCTTTGATTAGTGGCATGTGTGCCACGGTCCTTTCTGCGGGGGCTCTCTCAGCGGCGGCTAAGGACTCCCAAGTTGCTGAGGCCTCGATCCGGGGTGACGAAGGTTTCCTCAGGCCTGTCTCAGAGATTGCTGAATTTTAGCAAGGCGACACCGATCTCGTCGCATCCCCTCCCGAGGGTGCTGGGGCGGAGGAGTCTATTATATTTGACTCGGAGGCCGCTGGTAGAAAGGTTGTGGTGGCCGTAGGCGAACCTCAGCCTCCACACTCTTCTGCTGGTAAGATAAGCCAAATATTGACTAGTGAGGGGGCTTATTTGCTCTATCAACATATCCTCCAGGTCAAATCGATTCATGGTTGTCTTGGCCCTACAGGTCCTGACCCTTTACTTCCCACAGCGGATGTTCTTTGGGAAGGCTCGACCTGCCGCGATCTGGGGGAAAGGAGCGTTTCCTCTCCTTCACCGACTCATGTCGAGGGGCCTCCTGCCAGCTCCGGACAGGTAGGGGTGGAGCTTGTTCCCGGAGCGATGGTCTCCGTCTCATCCTCTGCTGCTCATAAGGTTTCAGAGACTGACTTCTCGGCCCTGCCGAGCATTCAAGTTCTGCGGGCTGCTGAAGAGGAGTTGGCCGCTGTTCAGGCGTCCTTCCGCACGGAGTTTGTTTCCCTCGTGGCAGGAGCGGCAGATTCTGTCGTGTCTTCTTCAGTGTTGCCAGCTACACTCCCGTTGACGTCGGCTTCTTCGGAGGCTCTGGACGAGGTGTTGCAGGATGTGGTCGACAGCTTCTATCGCCATCTAAAGAGGGGCGTAGATGCTGCCATAGAACAGGGGACCCCTTTTTCTCTGTCCTTGCGGTGCGCTCGGGGTCAGATTAAAACTTTGAAGACTCTTCTTGGTGGGGTGGGGTTGGCTGCGCTCCTGGAGCCCAAGTTGGCAGAGGCTGATCAGCTCGTGACCCGATTGCTGGTGTTACGGCAGGCTGACTTGCCCGCTGTGATTGAACGGGAGCGGGGCTTCCTTATTGCCGCTCGGGATAGGATAAAGCTTGCTCGAGACACTGCCGGGCCAGTTGTGAAAGGGGACCTTGATAAGCTTTTCGTTTCGTATGACAGGCTGGGTCGTCGAAGTCAAGCTTGTAGGGCTCGGGAGGAGGCTGCTTCTCGTGGAATAGCTGACACTAAGGAGCGGATTCTCACACTTCGGAGGGAATTGGCCTTCCTAGAGTCGGAGCTGAAGGCTGCTCATACGGAACAGAAGTCAATCGTTCAGGAGGCCGAGAAGGTTTCCCGATCTTCTGTTAACCTGGAGCGGGCTTTCAAGAAATTTGAGGACAACTGGCAAGCTCACGCTCATATGGAGGACGCGGCGGCGCTGACCCAAGAGGCAGAGCGTCGAGCTAAACAGAGGTTTGAGCGGTCGATTGCCTTGCTGACGGACCATCTCACGATGCTATGTGCCCCAGAGCAGTGATCGGTTTTCTGTTTTCTTTTGCTCCTTTTCCCCTTCTTCTTTTTTTTTTCTTTTTGTTTTCATTTTGTAAGGGGTGTGATCCCAAATGATGTAGCACTTTGAATTTTGAATAAATAAGCATGTTTCAACTCATCTTCTCTTTCTTGTACTCGTGGTGTTTGTGGAATTGAACCTGCTGGAGGATTATTTGTGGACCTGTTACCCTGGGCGTACCTTGGGTTTAGGTACGAGTAACAAATTTTGGAGAGGAATACCTAGAACAACTTTGCGATGAGACAGCTATAGAAGTTTTTGGTATTCGAGAGAATGCTAGGGAGCAACTGGGCTCCCAGGCATGATAGGGAAGGGATGGGCATGTACTGGAGACCCAGTACAGCATCTGTGGTCGACTGAAGACACTTGTGGTCATCAGAGGGCATTTGTGGTAAACAGAGGACATTTGTGGTCAACAGAGGACATTTGTGATCAACAGAGGACATTTGTGGTCAACAGAGGATATTTGTGGACCTATTATCCTTGTCGTACTCCGGTTGTGGGTACAGATAATAGGTTGAAAGGTAACCGACATACTTACTCAGAGGTAATGAGGACATGGCAAGTTTGGAGGTTTCTTCTACAGAGCCTTCCTACGCAGAGGTAATGAGGACATGGCCGAAGTGGGCTCAATCAAGAGGGGGTACATAAAATGACTCAGAGGTAATGAGGACATGGAAGTTTTATGTAGGGGGTGATTTGTTTTTGGCGGAAGTGAAACGACTCAGAGGTAGCATCGACATGGTCGTTTTGGAAGTTTGTGGACCCGTTACCCTTTTCGTGCACTGAGAGTGCGGGTAGTGGATCATGAGGAAGGATCTCTTATAGGAAGAAAGTTCAGAGGTATGATCATACATAACTTACTATCTGAAAGAGTGACCGGGATGTGAGTTCAGAGGCACCAGCGGGTACATGACTCGATATTAGAAAATGTGGAAATGAGTTCAGAGGCACCAACGGGTACGTGACTCGAATGATTGTAAAATGTGGGAATGAGTTTAGAGGTACCAACGGGTACATGACTCTATGCATGGAACCAGAATGTAAGTTCAGTGGTACGGGGAGGTACATAACTCGACACTCTGAGATGTCTCGAGGTTTTTGTTTCAGACATAATACTTCTTCAGGAACTTGTCGTTGATGGACAACATGAGCAAGTCTCTATTTTGTTTTGCGAGGCGGTAGGCGCCGTTGGAGAATACAGCTTCGATGATGAACGGGGCTTCCCATTTTGGTTGGAATTTACCGACAGTTTTATGCGTCATAACCATCGGCCTCCGAACCGCCAGAACGAGATCGCCTACTTGGAATGTTCTGACCTTGACCTTCTTGTTGAAAGCTTCGGAGATTCGGGCTTGATACAGCTCAATTCGTTGCTGAGCTAACAGGCGCTTCTCGTCTAGGGCCTCCAATTCCTGTAGTCTGCGATGGTGGTTTTTGTCTGTCGTCAACTGATGTGTGAGGGCAACGCGGAGTGAGGGGATCTGAGTCTCTAATGGGAGAATTGCCTCGCTCCCATACACTAGGGAGAATGGTGTATTCCCGGTGGCTGTTCGAACTGTGGTGCGATACGCCCATAAGCATTCGTCGAGCTTCTTATTCCAGTCGCGCTTGTTGGATGACACGAATTTCTTGAGTAGCTTGATTATGGTTTTGTTGAATGCTTCTGCTAACCCGTTGGCTGCTGGGTTGTAGGGTGTCGAAGTAATATTCTAAATTCGATGCTTGTCGCAGAACCGATAAAATATATGGCTTGCGAATTGTGGCCCATTGTCGTGAATGATCCTTCGGGGCAGTCCAAAACGGTAGATGACATGATACGTAAGGAAGCTGATCATGTTTGAAGTTTTCACCTCTGCCAATGGGATGGCTTCCATCCATTTGGAGAAGTAATCGGTGATTGCGAGTATGAATCGGTGTCCTCTGGACGAAGGCGGGGTAATTGGGCCGACGATGTCCATACCCCATGCTTCGAATGGCCAGGAGGCCACCGTCGGGTGTAGGAATTCAGATGGCTGGTGGATGAAGTCGGCGTGAATTTGGCAGGCTTTGCACTTTCACACATAATCTATTGCGTCTGCTACCATCGTGGGCCAGTAATAGCCCATTCGGCGAAGGCGGTCTTGCAGTTTCGGGCCAGGTTGATGGGATCCGCAGACACCATCATGGGCTTCGCGTACGGCTTCCTTGGCTTCTGTATTTGATAGACACCGAAGTAGTAAACCATCATAGGATCGGCGATACAGCATTTTCGTCTCTGTATCATAGAAAAATCTGAGAGAACGTCTTCTGATAGAAGTAGCTTCCTTCGGATTCTCTGGCAGGATGTCGTATACTATGAAGTCGATGAACGGCTGTCTCCAGTCCGGTGCTTCGTCGGCTGAAAGAGCAGAGTAGCTTTTAATGCATCGAATGTTATCCTTAGGACAGACCAGTTCACGGCCTATTATGTCGACCTGATGACGAGCGTAATTTGGCACAGCTAGGGAAGCGGCCAAACCAGCTAGTGCATCAGCCTCAATATTCTGGAGTCTGGGAACATGTTCTATGAAGAATCCTTCCAGAGACGAGATGATGTCGATTGCTATTCGATGATACGGGATCATGTCTTCGTGGCGGACCTCGTATGACCCCCAAATCTGATTGACGATTAACTGTGAGTCGCCGTATGCTTCAAGATACTCTACCCTAAGCTCCTTTAAGAGTCGGAGGCCGATGACCAGAGCGTTGTACTCAGCCACATCGTTAGAGCAGGGCTCCATGAGGGAGTAAGCGCGGTTGATCACCAATCCGGTAGGGAAAACCAGTACCACCCCAACTCCGACGACGGTGTTGCCCTTAGGTCCAGTTCTCGAAGCGTCGTCGAAGAATATTTGCCATATATCATCGTGAGAGGTTGCATGCGAGTCGACGACCTCATCTGGGATCTCTTCATATATCCTGGACGACTCCGCGCCCGGGTGGGCTGCCAAAAAGTCTGCCAGGGCTGGACCTTTGACCGCCTTTTATGGGACGAATATCATATGGTAGGGGGATAGCAATATTGCCCATGTAGCGAGGCGAGAGCTGAGTGCCCCTGGTTTAGTCATGAGGACCCTGAGACGGTTGACTCGTGAGATCACATGTATCGTCTGTCCGGTGACATAGTGCCGTGTCTTCTGAATGGCGAACACTAGGGCAAGACATTCCTTCTCCACAGTAGTGTATCGGTGATCTGGCCCAATCATCATTCGGCTGAGGTAATATATGGCTTGTTCATGGCCTGTATCGTTGTTTTGTGCTGGTAGAGCTCCGAGGGAGTGCTCTATTGCTCGTACGTAGAGCAGGAATGGTTTTCCAGCAACCGGGGCCACCAGGACTGGAGGTTTCGACAAATATTCTTTGATGCTGTCGAAGGCCCGCTGGCATTCTTCGTCCCATACGAACGAGACGCCTTTCTTCATGAGGTGGGTGAATGGCCGACATCGCCCGGAGAGGTTAGAAATGAACCTCCTGATGTATGCTAGCCTCCTTTGAAGGCCTCTGAGTTCGCGGAGATTTTTTGGGGGACCCATCTCCATAATTGCCTTTGTCTTCTCAGGGTCTACATGGATACCCTGGGCGGTGATGATGAAACCCAAGAACTTCTCGCTGGATACGCCCAGGAAGGACTTCGTAGGGTTCATTTTTAAATTGTGCGCTCCCATCAGGTCGAATACCGTTCTCAGATCCTGCAGATGGTCTCCCTTACAGAGACTCTTGACGGCGATATCATCAACATAGCACTCCACCATCTTGCGTAAGTGGTCCCGGAAGATGATACTCATGGCTCTTTGATATGTAGCGCCAGCATTTTTAAACCGAAAGGCATGACTGTGTAGCAATACGTGCCAATCGGTGTTCGGAATGATGTGTGCTTTTCGTCGTCAGGAGACATCTTGATTTGGTTGTACCCCGAGAAGCCATCCATGAATGACATACGTTCAAAGCCGCAGGTATTATCAATCATGATATCCGTGATAGGGAGAGGGAATTCATCTTTGGGGCATGCCTCATTCAGATTGCGGAAGTCGATGCAGATTCGAATCTTCCCATTCTTCTTGAGGACGGGTACTATGTTGGCGACCCAATCCGGATGTTATTCCTCACGAATGAAGCCGCTGGCTATCAGTTTGTTGACTTCGGTTTCGATCGCATCCATGATGCCTGGGCGGAAGCGTCGTTGTTGTTGCTTGACTGGCTTTGTGTTCGACCGAATATTGAGCTTATGAAGGGCAATATCAGGATTTAACCCCGACATGTCTTCATAGCTCCATGCGAACACATCAATGTATTCTTTGACAAGTTCCAGCAGTGATTCTCGTTCTTCGTCTGTTAAACTTTTACTGACGAAGATTGGTTTTGGAGAAGATTTGCTACCGAGGTCGACCTGAATAACCTCATCTTTAGTAGGAGGTTCCCTTAGTTCGAACCGCTTTTCCCATTACGCATCCAACTGCTGGGCCACGGCTCTAACTCAAGGATTTTGGGGATGTCTTCGTCTTCTTCATAAGCGTCGACGAATGCCATGTTGACTGACAAGACTTGTCTGAATACATCTCCGATGCTGGTATCAGAGTCAGAAGTTGGTGACCCGGTCGAATGTGAATGCCAGTCACATTCTTCATCTGAACTTTTAGGGGTCGTCGTAGGTGTTACATACCCTAATCTACATCGAGTCTTGCTATAGTAGTCCCGTGGTTTGCCAGCCGGGACCGGGGGCTTCAAAGGTAATCGTCGTCCAGTACCATAGTTCAAACCCGGTGTCGTTTCCAGATCATACCCCTATTTCTGCATGAGATATTTAGATTGGGGGCTATAAAGATACAGAGGTAGTCTCCCGGCATCCGATCCAAGGTCGACTTCTTCTATGGTGAAGGGATGCGGGTCGTCTTTCCGGCCGAAGATGATTGGATGGTCCCCTCCCTCGATTATTCGGTAAGCGTCTTCCGCTGGAGTAAGCTGGATTGTGGTGTAGACATTTATCACCTGTGTGTGTAGGTGAGTGCCTATACCGTGTTCTATAGTGTACATTGTACAAAGCTTATTAAGCTCGAGGTAGTTCAAAGATAGCCCTTTATTGATGAGGTAAGGTATCTTTTCTAGGGGAATTACATCATCTGTGGAGGGAACATCAGTGTGGGCAGCCACATACTTGGCTAACTCTGGTTCCTCTTCGGCTACCCCCTGTGTGAATGAAGACTGAGAGGACGACCTGGGGAGCTTGATCGTCAGCGGTTCAGTTGATGGAGTTGAGCATGGAGTTGTTGGCAGACTAGCGACCCCCAGTTTGGTACTTGATATTGTTAGCCCAATGATTATATCATGTTTTTGAATATGGCTAATCAATTAAGTTTAACTAATGACGTCACTAATATTCATGTAATCCCTATCATGTTGCTACTTAAACTTAGCATTGTCCTAAATGTTCTATATCATATTGTTATGATTATATCATACTGCATCATACTATTTTGTCCGTCTAACATTTACTCGCAGACAAGCAGGACATATGCAACAAAGAATTATTAATGGGCCAAAGACGGCGTTATACAAGGAGTTTTCTCTGAACTGCCCAACGACCTATCCGGGGCCTCGCATCGGGGGTTCCGCTGCCCGGTCAGTGGACAGGGGTCGAGGGGGCAGCGCCCCCCGTCAAGGGTTCGGGGGCGAAGCCCCCGAAAGGTATTCAGATTTTCAGATCTGTTTATCTTTGGACGATTGCCGTCAAGGAAAAATGCGTCTTCTATGTCAGAAAAAAGACGTCATCAAAAGGGCTATTAGTTTTCATATTTATTCTGTATTTTTCATTTTATTGAGTCTAGGAAAAATGTGAGATTGATCGGATCGGTACTGGCTTAGGTTTTTCTCAGTCCACAAACAAAAATAAGCCTACCTACGTATCCTAAAAATCCACAATTCCAAAAAGCCCAAAACCTATGCAAATTTGGTTTATTCCTTACTGTTCTGAACCAGCAGAACTCTGACAGAACTCTGACCGAGTTCGGTCCGAGTTCGGCCCGAGTTCGATCTGGGTTATTTGAATACAGTTCCTACCAAATCTGCATCCAACGTTCGTATGCGAAATCCTAGCATCCGAACTCTGCCCGAACTCTGCCCGAGTTCGGTCTCCCAAAAAAAACACTATAAATAGAGTTGAGATTACCATTCATTTCAACAATCCAACTTCATCTCTTCTCTTCTCTATCTAAAGTGTTCTGAGCTTTTACTTTCATATCTAAGCCTTTACGACTCTTAGCCAAGCCAGTACAGTTTCTGTTTAATCTAAAGTTTGGTGTTGAAGAGTTGTATCGGAGGTTGTATTCAGAAAACGTTCCAGTTTTCCAATTGCCTTCTGGAGCCGGTCGTGCGCTCGTCACCAAGCACGGTGTTGTAAAGTCGGTCGTGCACTTGTCGCCAAGCACGGTGTTGTAAGAGTTGCAAGCACTCAGTTAAAGCTTGTGTCATAGTGGATTAACATCGAGCAAGAGTACTCGAGACTGGATTAGTCCTCTCAGAGGGATACCAGTATACATCGCTGTGTCACTGAGTTTGAATTCTTGACTCTTACTTTACTGCATTTATTTACTGTCTCCTATTTACTGCCATAGTTATTACTTAAGTTTTTAATTGGTGATTATTTTCCGCTGCACACGTAAACACTCTATTCACCCCCCCTCTAGAGGTGCTCAACGGTCCTACAATTGGTATCAGAGCGGGTTGTATTCATATATAACACTCTAGAGAGTATAAATATGGCAGCTGTGAATTCAATATTCAACGGTGAAGGGCAATCCACAAATAGACTCCCACTATTTGATGGAACGAACTATAGTTATTGGAAAACACGGATGAGCTTGTACCTGAAGTCTCAAGACTTTGACTTATGGTCAATTGTTGTCAATGGCTACCAAAAGCCTACTATCACTTCTATTCTCACATCCTCTATTATTAACAAGCCTTATTATAGTTACACAGAGGAAGAGAAGAAGTTAGCTAGCCTTGATGCAAAAGCAAAGCATGCTTTCTATTGTGCTGTAGACTTTAATGTATTCAATCTCATTACTACTTGCACAACATCTCATAAAATTTGGAAACTTCTTGAAGCTACTTATGAGTGTAGGTACGAAAGCAGTGCTAGCAACTCCAGAGAGGAGGATAGTCTTCATAATGATTCAAATATGTGTATGATGGAATTGGGATTTAAGGTACAACACAATTTCTTATACGAAGAAGAGCTTGTATGTGACAACTACAAGAAGATAGACCACATCCAAGATGATTGTACTACTACAAGACAGGAGAGTCACTACGAACAATCAAATAAAAGAAGATCATCGGGCATATGGTGTGAAAGTGAAGCAACAAATTCTGAAGAAGAAGAGAGACCTCATCAAGCTGCAAATTTATGCTCAATGGCATTATCTAACGAGGTACAGAATAATTCTCTTCTTGAAGAGAATGAATTTTCTTATGATGAGTTATCTGATGCTTTCAGTGATCTGTTAGAAGAACACAAGAAAGTATTAGATAAGTATAAGCAAGCTAGAAAGGATATTCAATCCTATAAGCATGAGAATGAAAAGCTTACTTGCTTATTGAATGATGCTAGAAATACTTCTACTTCTAATAATTCTACTGAGATTTCCATACTTGAGTTTAGATTGCATGAGGCACTTGAATGCATTGAGAAAAGCACTCAAGAAAATGCTAAACTTAAGGAGGAACTAGAATCTGAAAAGAAGAAGTACTCTATTGCTTCATGTAGAATTGATGCTCTTTCTGCTATATATGATGAGATCTGTGCTAACTCTAAAAAGTTAGAGATTAGACTGGGAAAGCAGGTAATACAACCTATGACTCAGTCTAACACAAGACACGTGACACATCACAAAGTCACACACGACAGATCATCTAGAAAGGAAGTAAGCAAAGCTAAAGCTTTACACAACCATGCTTTCTACTACAAGTATCCACTAAGATCATATCACACCAATTCATATTCTCGTACTGCTGTACATAGCCCTAATGTTAATACTTTTTGTCATTATTGTGGTATGAATGGACATGTTTCTAATCATTGTCAGATTAGAAAACTTGTTGATATAAACTTGTGCAAATGGGTTCCCAAAGCTAACAAATATGGATCCAAGTATTGGATACCAAAGACTTCACCTAATTTTGCAGGTGAAGCTTCTCATATCAAATAGAACCATGGAGCATGTTGGTGATTGCAAAGCTACAATGGTCATCTTCCAAGCAATTGCCCCAACATAAGTGTGGTCACTAGAACCACTTCGGTAACATGCTTCCTAAATAGTTTTTAATATCTAGCATGTTATTATTGATGTATTGTTATTAGCTCTCATTAATATCTTTTAATTGTTTTTCAATTATGTGAGTTATAATCCTATCAAGACGAGTTGTTTAGCTTAAATGATTAGTTCACACTATATAGTATTTTATTTTTATTAGTGTGACACATTTATCTAGGTATGCTCTTTACTCGTAGTATTCATCTATGTAGTTGCATACCACTCTAGTCCATAGAAGCTTTTGTTGTTGGTTTATGCTTTTGACTCTTTGTCTTTAATACTTTTAATGGTCACTTCTTATCGATTTGTCTTTAACATGTCACATTTACTTTGATCGGTATTTTGTGAGTATGTATGTTTAGCACAAGTCTCCTATTTACTTAAAAAGTATATACATATACTTCTATGTTAACCTTGTACTTGCATAATATATTCACTATTGATTCTCATATTTTATTTTGATTAATTTTATTTATGCATATTTTTGATCTTGTGATATTTTTTATGCTTGTTAATGATATATGAATAATTCATTATCAATCATATATTGCTCACATGTTTCTTATATTGTATAAATATCTTTATGGAGATATATGAGTTTAGTTCAAGTTCTATATTATATTATTTTGAAAAGTAATTTCAAACTTGTGCTTATTTCATATGTAAGCAAATTTTTTTTTAACAAATTCGTGTACTTCTCTTTATTAGCTTCTTCCTCAAAGCCTCTTTTTAAATGATGTATTTTTTTTGGCTTTTTGGTTGACATTTTGTATACATGATATTTTAATATCTTGATCTTGATAAACCATTCTTTGGGTATTTACTTTTAGGAATTCTGGATTTCGACGATGTTCGACGATAATGCATATATTCCTTTGAATCTAAGTTCTTAAGAGTAGAAATCATTTTGGGAACAAGCCGAAAGGGTCATTCTGTCATACAGGTGTAAATAGCCTAAAACGACACGGTGTACTAGTCTTCGGACTACCGCTAGCTGGGAACCGGCCCCTACAGCTAACCCGAAGTGATCAATACTTTATAGACTTAAGATTTATTAAGGTCTAAATGCAACTATTATCTAGTTCTGGATCCAAGGTACTGAACCCAGTCCCCTAGATTCCAGAATACATCAACGTATCTAGGTCTTACTTTTTGATTTACAAGTGTTTTATATTTTATTGTTATCCAATAATTTTGTAGCACATATGGATTAATATAATTGATACATCTTATGCTGTTTGCTACATTGTTCTAAGATTTTTAAGTCCATAGAATATAATTTATTTCATATTGCACTAATTCTTTTTAAATCCTCGGTTATTAAAGAAGAGATTTATTTTGGGTATAAGCCTACAAAAGGTCTGTCTGTCACCACGACTACGGTCGAAGCGAAGCGGTACTTAAGTGTTCCCCGGTGAACCTCCGTTAGCTGGGACAGTACCTCTACAGCTAATCCAAGATTGATCAACGCTTTATAAACTAAAGATTTATTGAGATCTAATTGCAATTATTATCTGATGGATTTTGAATTTTAGATTTGATGAATAATATTCTCTCTTTATATTTTCACAAAAAGGTAGCATATGTTGATCTATCTTGTCGAATGTGAGATTCTATAGCATAGATCAATTTATGTCATCTTTTGACTTATATGATTATTCATCATGCTAATTTGAAATATCTTTTAATTGTTTTATTTTTTAAAAATGTTCATTTAATGGATATTTCCTCTTTTGTCTAAAGATGATTGTCTTTCGTATTTCGTGACTACTCATTGAATATTATGATCTTGTGATTTCGTCTTTAACTTGTGTAATATTCAATGATTTTGAGCTTTATACTATTATCTTCTTATTCAAGTTACTTACTGTCTATAACAGTAATTCTTTGCAGGGAGAAGTCAAGCAAATTGAATCTCTCTCTCTCTCTCAAAGCGTTTCTTTACTTTAACCTTACGATTGTCAGGTGGACACCATGCTAAGGCTTTAAAAGGGAAGAAATGAACTTTGATAAGAAGAACTAATATTTTTTGGATTAACTTTCTACTTCCGAAAATATGTCTCTAAAATTTTTTAATTTTTGTCAATACTATTATTTTTTTCGGATATAGCCATGTAAAGGTGGTGCTGTTAAATTTTTTTTTCCAGTCAATTAGCCCCTTGACATGCCATATATCTAGAATACACTTTTCTTTGGACATATATCTAGTTATGTTTATTTGTTCAAATGGAGTTATTTATGATTTATGGATTCTTTTATTAATGTTGTTTCTGTGATTCGAATCGACAGTTTTCAGTCTAAGGACTAAATGGACGCATTCGAACATTTATTAAGACAGTTTTTCGTAATAAATTTCACATTTTTGAAAAGTCTTTTTGATTTTATTTGATTTATTGAATCTGTCCGGTACTCAAATGTTATAATTATAGACAGTTTTTAACATCTTTTAAATGTCTTGATTTTTTTATTCATTGAAGACATATTTTCTTCATCTTTAAGCGTTTATTTATATTGGATATTTCTTTTTCTTGCCTAAAGATGATATTTGTTTTGAGTTTGGAATTTTATATGCATTTGATCAAAGGAAAGAAAAGATACATATCTTGGATATCTCTTAGATCTTCTGATTATTTATCTATTTTATACATATTAATTATTTTTGAACTATATACGCATATTTTAAGGGGGAGCAAATTAATTGTTTCAATACCCTTAATATGTGGTATACCTAGTTCATCATGGACATATATTCTTTTACTTAAAATATTTTGTTGACTTGTTCATGATATTTGAATTTGTATTAGATGAGAGAATATATGATTATTATTATTTATTTTTAATTCTCTCATTCGAGTTTCTAAAAGTTATCATGCCAAAATTAATTTAATTTATTGATAATCTTTTTGAGTTTTACACTGATTTGGCATTTCTTATTGAGATTTTATCTCAAAGTTTATGATTATCTATACTTATACTGTTCATACTTTGCGGGGGAGCATTCAAGTCGACTGGATTTCTCCTTCCCAAGTATTTTATCTTCATTACCTTCATGTTTATCTAATGGATATACATATATCATGCTAAGGTAATTGAATTCAAATGCATGAACTTTGGTATAGATTTTGCATAGATTCTAGTATACATCTTTTGATTTTTTTTCCAATGATTATACTCTTTATGGAATTGATTCACTAATTTGTATGGGCAAATTATGAATCATATTTTTTTGTGATCATTGTTAAAAGTTTCATTATTTTTTTTATTTGGTATATACTAGATCTGTGAATTTCTCATGAATTATTTATGACCAATGATTGATTTCTGCTATATTGATATCTATTTCTTATTGAAATCCTTTATTGGTATATTTCAAAACTAGAGTTATATTTATCATAATATTGAGTTTTGAATATCATTTTTGGATTTCTAGTTGGTAAACTATGTATTGTTTGATTTAAATGTTCTTTGTTTAAGTTCAACCAACTATTTTGACAAAATTTTCTACTTTAGTTATGCAATTTTCTAAACATGTCATTTCACTGTTCTCCTAATCCTTGATCATGATTATTATTCTTTTTCCTTCCTCCTATACTTATGCTTGAGTTCGTTTTATCTCTTTATTATGGGGGAGCTTCTTTTTGATCATGTCAAAGGGGGAGAAATAAGTTTAAGTTAGCAAAGAATTTTTTTTAGTATTATGTGTTTATTAGTGATACATGCATCTATTGTATATATATTAAACTTAAAGGATTTGCCATAATCAAAAAGGGGGAGATTGTTAGCCCAATGATTATATCATGTTTTTGAATATGGCTAATCAATTAAGTTTAACTAATGACGTCACTAATATTCATGTAATCCCTATCATGTTGCTACTTAAACTTAGCATTGTCCTAAATGTTCTATATCATATTGTTATGATTATATCATACTGCATCATACTGTTTTGTTCGTCTAACATTTACTTGCAGACAAGCAGGACATATGCAACAAAGAATTATTAATGGGCCAAAGACAGCGTTATACAAGGAGTTTTCTCTGAACTGCCCAACGACCTATCCGGGGCCTCGTATCGGGGGTTCCGCTGCCCGGTCAGCGGACAGGGGTCGAGGGGGCAGCGCCCTCCGTCAAGGGTTCGGGGGCGAAGCCCCCGAAAGGTATTCAGATTTTCAGATCTATTTATCTTTGGACGATTACCGTCAAGGAAAAATGCGTCTTCTATGTCAGGAAAAAGACGTCATCAAAAGGGCTATTAGTTTTCATATTTATTCTGTATTTTTTATTTTATTGAGTCTAGGAAAAATGTGAGATTGATCGGATCGGTACTGGCTTAGGTTTTTCTTAGTCCACAAACAAAAATAAGCCTACCTACGTATCCTAAAAATCCACAATTCCAAAAAGTCCAAAACCTATGCAAATTTGGTTTATTCCTTACTGTTCTGAACCAGCAGAACTCTGACAGAACTCTGACCGAGTTCGGTCCGAGTTCGGCCCGAGTTCGGTCTGGGTTATTTGAATACAGTTCCTACCAAATCTGCATCCAACGTTCGTATGCGAAATCCTAGCATCCGAACTCTGCCCGAACTCTGCCCGAGTTCGGTCTCCCAAAAAAAACACTATAAATAGAGTTGAGATTACCATTCATTTCAACAATCCAACTTCATCTCTTCTCTCCTCTATCTAAAGTGTTCTGAGCTTTTACTTTCATATCTAAGCCTTTATGACTCTTAGCCAAGCCAGTACAGTTTCTGTTTAATCTAAAGTTTGGTGTTGAAGAGTTGTATCGGAGGTTGTATTCAGAAAACGTTCCAGTTTTCCAATTGCCTTCTGGAGCCGGTCGTGCGCTCGTCACCAAGCACGGTGTTGTAAAGTCGGTCGTGCACTTGTCGCCAAGCACGGTGTTGTAAGAGTTGCAAGCACTCAGTTAAAGCCTGTGTCATAGTGGATTAACATCGAGCAAGAGTACTCGAGACTGGATTAGTCCTCTCAGAGGGATACCAGTATACATCGCTGTGTCACTGAGTTTGAATTCTTGACTCTTACTTTACTGCATTTATTTACTGTCTCCTATTTACTGCCATAGTTATTACTTAAGTTTTTAATTGGTGATTATTTTCTGCTGCACACGTAAACACTCTATTCACCCCCCCCCCCTCTAGAGGTGCTCAACGGTCCTACAGATATGGGGCGAGGAGTGGCTGGTTCGTTAGAAGTGTCAGACCTTGTATCGGGGTGACGACCTTTCTTGGGAAGGCGTATCGTCAGTGGTTTGTCGGAGGGATTGAGCTTCTCCGTTTGGGGCTGGCCGACTCTCGACAGTCTGATTGTTAGTGGCCTTGTTGTGGATCTTGGCACTTGGACAGACCTTGGCAGCCGGATTATCATCTGCTCTTCTTGTGCCGAGAGGCTAATTGCGTCCTTACGCAGAGTGGCGGTAAGGGGTGCAGACCTGCCCGGTTTGCGAGCTTGGAGGTGGATCGTCAGAGGCTCTTCTGATCCTGTAGTTGTCTCGGTACTAGCTTGTACATCTCCTTCACCAAGATGCTTCTTCGATTTTTCGTACAGCCAGGAGTCTGAGTAGTAAGATTCGACCCCTTTGAAGGGATCGATATCAGCGAATTCTGTCCTCACGAGGCCGTGTTTTTTGACATATTTGAAGTACTGGTGCAGCGTGGAAGGCACGATCATATAATCGTGTATCCATGGGCGCCCCATGAGGATGTTGTAGGAAGTGTCTGTATCGATGACGTAGCAGGTGACTTCGGATTGGAGGTCGCCAATTTGACACTTCAGACGAATCTTCCCAATAGGGTAGCTCCTGCCCGAATTAAAATCGCTGATGGCGGTGCTTGTAGGCGTCAGACGATGCATTGGGATACGGAGATGATGTAGCAGGCCCTTCGGGATAATGCTTATGGAAGAGCCAGGATCAATGTGCATCCGATCCACCTTTACGTCGCCGATGTGTCCAGTGTAGTATAGTGGGCGATCGTGTAGATTAGTTTTGATGAGCATGTCCTGCGGAGTGAAGACGATGTTGAGCATTGCTTCCGTACCGGCGCTTTCTTGGAGATCTGCAGGCGGGTCCTTCCCGTGAGGTTATCTTGAGCCAGGTATGCGTCGACGTTTTGGAGGGCATCGCTCAAACCCGTACGAACATCCTTGGAGAGGCTCAGGAGCTCGTATAATGACAACCTGGCCGGTGTGTTGGCTAATTGTGCCAAGGTGTCGAAGTTGTAGGGCCTCTCCAGCCCTTGGGCTGCCTCTTTTTAGAGGGATTTGTCGAAGCCAGTCTCCCTCGGCCTAGGCTTGTCGGTCGTCGAAGGCTGAGCCGATCCCGGAGCCTCAGTTGTAGTGGGTTGATGATCTTCAGCTGGATTGTCAACCACAGGTTGGGATTGCGCCCCAGACCGCGTGACGATGGATGTAGCTTCTTCGATGTCCGCCGAGGTTGTGTGGCAGGATCTGATTTTTCTATTCTTTTTCATGCAGATAGAAGACGACATGGGCCAAGTCATTTCCGATACCAAGTCTAGATGGATCCACATGACCTCCCCTCGTGATGTGGTGAGGGGCACCAAACCAGCAGCCTGATCTCGGGAAGGTGGAAGATTAGTAATCTCCATTGTCGCCAGAGGGACGGGGACCACCCCGTCTTGAGTTTCCGTCGGAGGAAAGCTGCCGAATTGTACAGACACCATATTGGCTGCCACCGTTACCTCTTCGAAATCGATGGCCAGAGCGTTCGAATCGATGAGGTTTTGGATGTACCGTTTCAGCTGGTAGCAGTCGTGTGTAGCATGATGGACGTAGCAATGATAATGGCAGTACTTTGGGTTCTCCATCTCTACCACCCACGGTTCCCGTCTTGGTGGAGGAAGCTGAATTCTGTCCTCTTGTATGAGCATGTCCAAGATGAACTTGACGTGACCGTCTTCGAATGAGTAAATGAGTTGCGGCCATTATTTGTCTGCCGGCTTTGGCGCAGGTTTCTGTGCCGTGTCGGTCACCATAGCCTGCTTTTCCCTGCTGTCCCGATTGTTGGAGGGGCTACCCCCATTATCGTTGTTGGGACGCTTGCCCTTGTTCTCTCTGTCCGAGATGTGCAATCCCAGTTGGCGAGCCTTCTTCAATCGTTCTTTGGCGCTTGTGGCGCTGATGATGAATGTCTTTCAGTCCTTGAATTGACTTTCGCCCATCCAGAGACTGATTATTGGAAGGAGTCTCTTTTGGCAAATTTCAATCAAGGAGGAATCTAGATTTCCAGAGGGCAGCTTCATGGCGGTTTGGCAGAACCGCTCGATATAGTTCCTCGTCAGCTCTTTCTCCCCTTGGACGACGTCCATGAGGGTGATGGTGATGTCCTGCCCTACTTCATAGAATCTCTCCAATAACATGCGCTTGAAGCCGGCGAAGGAGTGGATGCAGTTGTCCGGCAGGTTGCGATACCAGTCGAAGGCGACTCCTTCCAATGCCTCGATGAATAATCGGATGAGAATGGCATCGTCATGGGGCAGATGGTCGGTGGTGACCTCGAAGTAAGTGATGTACCGACTTGCCGAGGTCTTGCCATCATAAGGATTGATATTGAACGGCTTATATCTTGGTGGAAATGGAACATCCCTCCATGCAGCAGGGTACGGTTGCCGTATTCTGAGGTCTTGGGAATTTTCTCGAGCGTGGAACATGGCTCGAAGCTCCTGGACCTCTCTTCTTGCTTCGCGTGCTTCGTCCACGACAGTGGGGGCCGTTGTTTTGGGAGGATTGTTGTCCAGGTTTAGTGCCGCCGAATTCGAGTCCGCATTGACCGCGGGACCCACGTTTGTTTGGCCAGGCGTCCCTCCTTGCAAAGTTGGAAGGGCCGCTTTAATCTCATCTACAGACTTGACCAAAGCAAGCAATATGGCTTCGAGACTGTCGATGCGCTGGCGATCACTGGAACCACCTTGATTGCTGTCTGTCATGAATACCGTCTTCACATGAGGAGAGATAGACGGAGCGGTGGAGGAAGTGCCCTCTGAATCGTATCCCTGTAGCGAGAAATCATCGGGGTATGTGGGTATATTCCCTTCTGACTCAGATTCGGAAGGAACAGTACCCCCATTCTCCGAATTTGCCTCGTCATGGAAGTTGTGGACGTCGTCGAGATTTGCTGTATCTGATGGGAGAGTTGTCTCCCCTGGCTCGTCTTCTTGGAACATTGGGTTGCTGTAGAGGCTCGGAGGGGTGCTACCCCCAGCCCCAGCAACCCCCTGCGTTATGGACGACAAATCCCCCACTTAGCAGATTTCGTCTTAGAGCGAGTACCTTGGAAAACTCTAGTGGTGGACACCCGCTTAGACGACAGTTTTTTAGTCGCAGTGGTTGAGATCTTCGGGCTGGGAACATTCGTCTTCTTCCCCCTTCCATAAGCAGGGACTTTCCGAACAGAGTTGCAGGAGACGACGGGTAGTGCCTCGTCTTCTGAAGATGGCTGTTACAGTCTTTGAAAGACAGACTGCCGGTCTTCTTGCATCGTCGTGCTATTGCAGCAGCAGTTGACGATGACTTGGGTGCAGTGACGTCCGTGGGAGGACTCTTTGCACCCTGATGCATCCTCTCTTTCCTTGCGTTTGTAGAGAATGGCCTCTCGCAAGTCACTTGCTTTGCTGGCTCGGGAATTCCGGGCACGCGAGTGTGTAGGCCTTCCGCCTCCTCCCTGATTCGAAGGTAGCTCGTATACTTGCCTGCGTTCGTTATTGGGAGATGCTTGATGACTATCCCGCCCATTGGCCGCAGGGGTCATGGTACGAGTAGTTTTATACAACTTTCCATTAGAGGCCCGCGTGATAATCAGTGGGACGCTCCGATAGTCAGAGGTTGGGGCAGCTGACCGGGCTTGGTGAGCCCGCGCTGCCCTAGACTTCTTCCTTTTAGCACTTAAGGGTGCGTAATAGGAAGAGTCCAAGTTGGATACCACAGAGTCTGGCTTGTCATCCAGAGAACCATCAGGGTTAGGACCGCATGAGAGACGGTCGAAGACCGATCGAGAGAAGCGTGGAACAGATGCTATACGGCTAGGATTGGAAGCCGTGCAGGCTGCCTGCATGCGGCTGTCTTTAGCTGTCGGATGAGTTGTTCTTGTGCGACTAGGAGTCACGACCGTGCAGGCTTGCCGCATACAGTTGGCGATTGTGGCCGCATGGGTTTTCTGTAAGCGATTGACTTCAGTAACCGCATAAGTTTCATCCATGCGGTTGGCAACTGTAGCCGCATAAGCTATGCGGCGGACAGATGTGGCCGCATGAGTTTTCTTCATACGGCTGGCGGATGTAGCCGCATAAGCTTTCTCCAAGCGGCTAGTACCCTTATGCGGCTCGGATCGTATAGAGTTCCTCTTTGCCCCTGCAAGTCCAGCATCATAATGTTTTCTTCTGCCGGACTTGGGGACAGCAGAGTCGTCTATGGTCTGAAGTAGGGTCGCAGGAGAGTCTTCTCCGCCGTCTTGATCGACAGAGGGTATCTCGGCAAGAGCTTCAGTAGGAACGAATGATCGGGGTCTCCACTCCTTGCGGGCCTTCTTTGTGCGGGCTCGCTTCTGGACCGGGCCAGCGCTCTTGTCGGAGAGCATTTCTTCATACGCCTGTTGGTCGAGACGGACGACCATCTTCTGTTGTGTGGAGCCAAGCTTTGCTGCATCCGATTGTGTCACCAACTCCTCAGCCGTGGAGAAGTTTATCCCCAGCAGAGTCGCCATCGTGTTTGCCATGAAATATAAAAGAGCAAAACAGTTTTATGGGAGGACTGGACTTTTAATTCACGTTACAAACTCGCTTGTACAAAGAAAGCCTAGGGACGAAAACCTAGGTACAGCAATCTATGTACAAATGTTTATTTTTGATTCTGGGGGATAACGATAGAGGCTCGGGAAAGCGACGACAGCTCTGCCTTACTCCTTGGACGATCGGACGTAGCCTTGGCTCCTGTGACGAGATGCTTGGCGTTGACGAAGAAATGCTCTTCTTGCTCTCCTCGTATTGCTCTTCTGGCTTCTCTCTCTCTCTGGATTAATCTTTGTGTATTTTTCTCTCTGATATTGGGGGAGCGTCTCTCTGTATGCACGTCTATCTCTTTTGTAAGGGAATGGCACCCTGCTATTTATAATAGTGGGGAGCATCATTAGGGTTTGCAAGAGCCCATTCTCAAAGTGGCGGCGGCCTGGTAAGTGATCAATCTGGACCATCAATCTTGAGTATGAATGATCTGGACCATTAATGAGGATTATGCCGAATCATGTCGGTAATTAATGTTGATTGCAATAAATCCCCATTATGATGATTTGCTGATATCCGCAAATCTAAATGAATCAATTTAATTCATTCTCTTGCCACGTGTCCCAAATCATTGGGATCTGACCCAAAATTTGATTATCTTCAGGACACATGTCCTGTCATCATTGTTGAGAGCATGAGGAGCGTTCATATTGGGCCGCATGAAGGTCGTCATGACCGAGCCGCATGAAAGATTTCATGACCGAGCCGCATGAATAGTCTCTATACTCGAACCACATGAAGGTTGTCATGGCCGAGCCGCATGAATCTGTTCATGACCGAGCCGCATGGGTTTCTTCATGGCCGAGCTGTAAGAGAGTCTTCATGGCCGAGCCGCATGGATTTCTTCATGGCCGAGCCGCATGGGAGGACCTTCATGATTGAGTCGCATAGGTTTCTCTGCACTGGCCGCATGAACTCGTCTAGTCTGGCCGCATAAACTTGCCTCGAAGCTGTGAATATTTTCTCCAGTTCCCTAGGAAGATAGTGCTCTTGTGTCAGTCATTATGACTACTTTACGTCAGGGCTGTCAGCTGTCAGCTGTCAGCCGTCAGAGCATTAATTGACGCTGGGTACAACTGTTCTGGAAAGACACGTGGCTTCCTTCCGCGGGCCGCATGGAGTCCGCTCGTAATGCCTATGTATTTGAGCCGCATGGGACTCCTGAGCCGCATGCGGCCCCTTGGCCGCATGGATCATTTTTCTCTTCTTTCATGCTTCTACAACGCCTAAATTAATGGGATGAACCTAGAACTCAGCACAACGAACCTTATTTAATAGGTTCATTTTACTGAGTCCTAGGCCACAGACTTCTTGAATTTCCCAAATGACGGCGACAATTAAAGAAGAGGACGACCAACTCGTCCATCAAGAAGAGCAGTCATTAATCGCTCTTAAAGACTTTGACAGAAACTAGCTCCTTCGATTCAGAAGCGCAGCCTCCCTACTGCTCTCTCGCTTCGACTCAGAAACACAACTAGCTCACTTCCTCACACAGCACCCTTGCTTCAATTTAGGCGTGCAGTGGCTCTTTCGTCTTCAAGACGTAGTCCACTCGTCGCCCTAAAGAAAAGTGACTCCGTCGCCTGAAGCAAAGTCTACTCATCGCCCTAAAAGCACCGTGACTCCGTCGCCTAAAGTACAATCTACTTATTACCCTAAAGCATAGTGACTCCGTTGCCTGAAGCACACTCTACTCGTCGCCCTAAAGCACAGTGACTCTGTCGTCTGAAGCACAGTCTACTCGTCGCCCAGAAGTACAGTGACATCAAAGCTCCATCAGAAGTGCAGCTCGCAAACCGATGCAGCCCTACGAAGTAACATAGTTCCATGTGGCCAGATAGGTGTGTATATATTTAGGACACCACCCTATCGGTTTGTTTAAATCGTTGCTCTTAGAAAAGACAGAGTCTGATTCTGTTATTAAGAGTAATATCTTATCGATTTGTTAAACCACAGATATGGATGGAGTTTGTTCTTATGGACGAAAGCTATCCAACTGGTTTGTATAAACCAATGGCCCTCTAAGATAAGACAAAATATAACTTCGGGGATAGGAAAAGAATCTGCTCAGGTTCATCTGATCAACAAATAAGCACACGCACGTGTCGTTTATTCTATTATTTTGATAACTCCCCAAAGATCTTAATAGAAGAAATCCTTGTGCCTGCCATGTGTCAGCTCAGCAGTAGCCCTCACCGTGACCGTCTTAAGATTCTTCCATATCTTCCCGTGCAGCGTATCTGTACAATCCTTATGCACATCGCATATGTGCTCTCCTATAAATAGAAGGAGTTTTCCTTCGATAAAGAGGCTTCAAAATCTTTAACTTCGACATCCTCTTGATTGGTAATCCTAGAATTTTAATTACCAACACCAGAAAGCCAAAGCAAGTTCAACTCGTCGTCAGATCGTCAACGGAGTAAAGGAGCCGCCGTAGTGCTCGATCTCTACCGTCATACTTTTTCATAAATTTTTTACTTCGATCTCCTGTTTAGGAATTGATTGTACTATTTTTACGTTTAAAATACAAAAAGTTTGTATAACCTTTTGTCATGGTAAACAAGATGGCGTCTCTGTTGGGGACTTCCTTCTCCTCCAACGAGAAGTAGTGGCACAATCTAACAACAACTTGTTGGCCAGAAGACGTTGGTCGTACATTTCGACCAACAAGATTTTGAAGATCTCCTTTCGGAGAGAAGTCGAGTCCTTCGAAGCGGTTCGCAAAATTGAAGAAGACTCGACGCATCTGGGTGCCGAAGGCAGCTACGACGAACTGCACCAAGGAGGGGACTGCGCTCTAGAACCCCCTGATCGACGAAGCCCAGAAGAATTTTGGCTAATACTGCTATGCCGCCTCACTCGCTTCCTGCTCCGAGAAAGCGCAGCGAAGAGTGCGGCTCCCCTGTGGCGGGTCTAACAAAGGCACAATGCCGAAGGAAGCGCGCAGTGGCTCAACTGCTTACGGAGGAAGTGGTGCGGCAAGAAGATCTATCTTTGACAGAATTACCTACCCATCGGGTAAATCTGCATTGGACTCTGAACGTTACGCACCTCCTAAGGGTAACCTAAAGATATCCAAGGTAGCACGTGCCCTACGCCAAAGTGCTATGCCAACCACTCTGTTGGATTCTGAATACTACGCACCCTCTCGGGGTAGTAGAAAGAAAACCAAGGCAATACGTGTCTTATGCAGCCAATGCGTTATGACAATAGCAGAATAAAGTCCCGCATTGACAGTCACGTGCGCAGCCAATGGAAGCTATACAAAATTGGTCCGAGATCTTCGATGCCTCGGCCGGTAGAACCCGCTGTCGCTCGAGCACTCATGTGCACAACTCGAGCTGGGGGTACACTCCACTGAGAAAGACTCACGCAAATAGTGTTCCTGTAAGCATGGAAGGAGTCTACCTCATCAGCAACTTTCTGATCAGAACCTAAGTGTGTCCCACCCGCAGGAACTAAGAAGAGAGAAGCTATCTCCGTATCCTCACTCCTGTGCACAGCTTCTTTGTGCGTGCAATGGGGGTGTAGGAATGAAGACCCCAATATTTTCCCACAAGCGTAAAGCAGAATAGGAGCCTGCGGCACAAGATATGCCTAAACTAAGGCATAATTGCACCGAGATCACCATCAACTATTGCTATCGCCAGACAGCCACATCGCCACCGAGGAGACAGCCCGTCTTCCAACACACCAACCAATGGCCATTGTACATCAGAGACTCGACCGGGGGTCGTCGAACGAGGAAGAAGAGAAACTTCGTGTTGCTCCATGCAACGCAGCGTGGTGGGTTCTCTATCTCTCAAGCAGTTGTCCAAAAACCCTCCATCTCAGCCAACAAGCCCAAGAAGCGGCCTGGGAGTAGCAAGACGAAAGTACCCAATACAGGTGTGTTCCAACACACGTGCGCTAAGTCTAGCTCATTGTTGTAAAAAGATGCCATGTCAGATGCTGGGGGTAGCCAGTCCTCCACCATTCATGACAATCCCGCATTCTATTGCAACAAAGGATTATAGGACACAGATACCTCCACAAGTGCAGGTGTTGAAGTATGAAAAATCTCAGCTTAAGACATCCCTTCGCCAAAGCGCAGAAGATGCAAAAGACTTAGGCTCGGTGCTAAAAATAAAATAGAAGATATGGAGAGAAGTACCTTCATTGTCATGTCTACCAAAGTCTAGTACAGACACATCAAGACCATACATAAGGGACTAATTCAGTTCTTCTACAAAGGATCTAGTACAGATTCAACATAAGCCTAGAAGGATCTATATGGAATGCAGTCTTCATCGAAGTGTAGCCTTCCTTCTTTCGATACACACGCTAGAGGATTGACCTCCATCGAATCATGTTCTGATATTCTTGTGGGCGCAGCCTCTTAGAAGTATATCAGTAACTCAGCACTTTAAAGAAGCCAGAGCCTTCGAGCAAGAGGCAGCCACCTCCCTGGGCCAACCTCAGAAACAAGATGGTAGTAGGCTCCCCTCCCCTTCTTTTATTCCAGAAGCCAGCGTCCATTCCTGCGGTGTCACTGTTCAGAGACGCAGCTACTTACCTGCGTCTGTGTGAGGCATAGGATGGTAATATGCTCACACCGTCTCCATTCCTACGGTCAGTCATCTGCTCCGGATCAAAAGCTTAAGTCACTTCTTTATAAGAGACTTGGGAACTCCTATCACAACCAATGCAAGTCAACCTGTCTCTCCAAAAGTATAGTAACCTTGTCAACCTGAAGCACAAGCCTACTTGTCGCCTATAGCACAGTGACTTTGGTAGCCCAAACACATCTTCATAAGTTGCTCTACATGCACAGAAGTCTCATCATCATTCGAAGCCAAGTCCACTTCGCCTGAAAGCACAGAGGTTCCGTCGTCTCCAGAAGCATGGTCTACTCGTCGCCACAGAAGTACAGCAGCACTTAGTCCTCACTAGAGGTGCAGAAAGCATGGGTCCCTAGGTTTGTTTAAGCCGCCTTTGTAGAGAACATTAGGATTAAATCATGATTGATATCATATCAGATTGATTTAAATCTTAATGAGGATCAATTAGACTCCAAATCTAGGACGGAGTTCCAATATTTACTCGGTTGTATCCGAGAAAGCAAATCGGCACATGCCACGTGTCACCTCCTTCGGTTATGTTTATAACCAATAGAAATCTCATTTGAGGGGAATCTCGATGTTTGCCACATGTCAGCACCGTAGAAGCCCGTACCGGCAATGACGATAGATTCTTTCATATCTCAGGAACCCTAATACACATCGTATATATGCTCGATTCTCTATAAAAGGAGTTCTTCTTCCATAAAAAAGAGAAAATAAGGAGAAAAAGAAAGAGGGAACATTGACAATCGACAATCTTCAAAGGAGCAGCGATCTCCATCCACAAAGAGTCGACCACCCTCATCCACCTATTAACCAATGAACCAACCATCTTCAATAGATCTTCTCATCCAGCCTCTCGATCGGTGACCCTAGAGTCCCATCAAAGGTGCTAGAGAGCCAGAGCAAGGTTGATTCGTCATCAGATCGTTAATGGAGTAAAAGAGCCGCTGTACTGCTCGATCTCCACCGTCACACTTTTCCAGAAACTCTTCTTCCTGTACTTAGAATATCCTGTTTAGGACTTTCTTCTTTATACACAGATACCTTATACGTTCAATAAAGCAAAAAAGTTCGTTCAACCTTTATTACATCGAATAAAATGGGAACTCTGCTGGGGACTGCCTTCTCCTCCAATGAGAAGGCAGTGACACAATCTGATGACAACTTGCTGGGAGTTTCTCATGACTACTGGTTGTACGCTTCGACCAGCAGGCTTTTGAAGATCTCCTCTATGATAAAAGTCGAAGACTTCAAAGTGGTTCATACAACTGAAGAAGACTCGACGTGTCTGAAGGCCTAAGGCGGCTACAGCCAGCAGCACGATGGCAGGAACCCCCTCAACGTCAAGGCCACAGAGAAGATCCCGGCTGCTATAGTCTTATCCCCTCGCCCGATTTCTGTCCCGAGAAAGTATGGCGAAGAAGATGGTGGTTCCATTATTGATCTAACGAAGGAATGATGCCAAAGGAAGTGCACACCAGTCCAAACCCACATGATGGGAGTATTATCGGCAAGGAGACCTGACTTCGACAGTATCGCTTTCCCGTTAGGTAAACCTTCGACGGACTCTGAATACTACTCGCGCACTGGGGCTAGTAGAAAGAGATCCTAGGAGGATCGCGCTTCGTACAACAAGCGTACGACATCAACAGCGGACCAGAGGCCCATGTTGATAGTAACGTGCAGCGGACAAAAAGCTATACAAGACTGGCTCTCGCACTCCGATTGTCACCCTAGTTTTCATGAACAGGAGTATTTTGGTCATTTTCCACATTAGAATAATTTTGGAATTATTTATTTATGTATGATATTATTTTGGGGTTATTTGAGTCGGGTTCGAATTTTAACTCAATCCGACTTGTATCGGGGACCCGGGGTAGCGTTGACTCTAGTGGGACCCACTCATTAGTTAGGCATGGCCCACATGACAATATTTTAGTTAGTGTGTTAGACTAATTATTCATGGATAGGTTTGGTTTGATTAGAGACTTAAAGCATGACTAGTTTAGCCTCGACCTAAAACATTTTCCTAATATTAATTAATAAGACTAGTGGGGGTGTTTTAGTCATTTGGCTAGGGGGACACCTATGCATTTTGGGCCGGCCACCTAGAGGGATAGGGTTGAGCTCTCCTTGTATTATCCACTCTATTTTCTCTCTCTTTTTCTTTCCCAAAAATTAGAGAGAAGTCTCCATCCTTTCTACATCAAATCAATCTGTTTCTTTAACATCCCTTTCTTTTCTTCTCTATTT